>JAOTRO020112980.1:0-21344 GCA_028566515.2 Pyracantha coccinea | reverse complement strand
GAACCATTTATTTTTCAAGTTGCACCTCATAGATCATCCTTACAAAATATTAGTCAAATCGAAAATATTTAAGACATTTAATTGGATTTAAAAAAATTAACGAATACTTTATTATATAAGAAATAATGAATTTTATCTTGATAATTAAATGGGCAACTGATTTCGGATTGAATTGAATTTTTACAAAGATGATCTATAAACCGAAACTTAAAAAATAGACTGTTTGAATCGGACTGAAGATTGAGAGAGCGAGAGAGAGAGAGATCACGATCACATTAGTTTATTTGCACTAGGTTGTCAAGACATGAGATTTTTTTAAGTCTTACTAGTTGATGTATGGAAAGAGACTTAAAGGTCATGGGGTGATATTTATAATCAACTTGGTCAATGCTCTCAATTAGCTAGCTAGCCATCTTGAATTAATCAATCAACTTCTGATTTAATATTAATCTGCATTTTTGTATTCCATATGCATTGCCTAAGCAACTGGAGGCGTTTAACTTTATCACTAATATATGACTAATTTTATTAAAAAGTAGCTTTCATTGCATATTATCTGGTTTGGAATTGGTGAACGTGTTATATTGAAACGTTGATGATGCTATAGATTATGAAAAGTAATACAACAATAAAGTCTTATTTTATTAAATGGATTCGGCTGTATGAAACATATATAGCACGTCATTGTGCTTAGTTTTACATCAAATTTTTCGTTAACTCCAAATACTTCATGTTTTTTTTCTTCTTAAAGTCTTTTTCAAAGTCTTCCTAGCTAGTTCTTCCTCTACTTCTCATGGTACTACTTATCATTTTTGTTTTTACACAGTTAGTAAATACTGGAGTAACCTGTAGTCTAAACAAACTCCTTATTTTATTTTTGATTACGAATTACTAAACATGCTATTGCTATTATAGATATTTGAACTCTGTTGTTTTTCCTCTTGCAAGTAAGCTAAATTAGCAGAGTTAATATATAGATTTTGTATCTGGTCGTGCAGAGTTACAGAGTAAGCTAAATTAGAAGAGTTAATGAATTAGCCGGTCAAGAAGTCGGGCTATCACCTTGGCAAGTTGGTAACTCTTGTTTCAGTCTCAAACACAGCAGCTTGGTTACTAATCTGCGAAGTGTGAACCCATTGGGCCCAAATGCATGCAGCATGCCTAAAAAGCCAAGATACGTGAAACGTAGACGAGATACAGTTTTAATACGATATGCAGTAAGTTGAAGAGGAATGCCCTGACGGTCAGGATATTCTACAGTCATACCACTTGCTGATTCCAGTGTTTCTTCTTAACTCTTCTTGTAGTACTGCCAAGCTTAATCAATCGATGTCTATAAATTATATAATATATATATGTAGCAGATAAATACTGTTAAGTGCAGGAATCTTGTACCTTGATAAAAATAATATTCTCAAAGAAACTTCCGAGTCATTGCAGACATGCAGATAACCTACTTCTGAATGATATCATCACTAGTCTATGTGACGCACGCGCAAATTTACAAACCCAGATTTAGCAGAGAGAGAGAGAGAGAATATGATATGTACGGGCTTTTCCAACAGCTCAACAAAATTAGAAATATCATCTTTCTGGAAACAGCTTTGTAATTACTAGCCAATTAGTAATTTAACCTGTTTGAATTACTTTACTACTCCTGGTAATTAGTAGCAGATGAAAGGGTAATTTATATGCAAAACATGTTCGCTAGCTTTTCAATTTCAAGAAACCCTTTGTATCTTATTCGTTCTTCATATTTCTCTAGATATGCATGCAGATGCTGCTCTCTCTGGTGCTGGTGCTTCCCCATGGAAACACGTCACAGCTGTCTCCAAAGGCATAGACATGTCCCAATCTTCTAAGGACAGGTCCGACAAATCACTCCCATCAGAGATCATCAACATCATCATGTCGTTTTCCCGTGGATATATAACCTAAGATCATGCATATTCCTATATACATAACGTATGACCCACGCTACACCAACAACTTCACTTTTGACTCTAATTGTCGTTTACCGCATATGTCATCCACACGTCACGTCGTCTAGCCCAGGTATTGGAGCGAGATCACTTACCGACACCGAGTACTTTAAATACACATTAGAGACTTACGTGCAGCAGATACTATATGTACACGAAGAAAACGTACATGCAAGATATGCCGTTATGACAGCCTCTCAAACTACTATCACAAAGTCATCGAAAATCAACTAGCTACATCCATAACTGCTGTTCTGTAGGCTTACCTAGTTAACTATCACTGGTAATTTCTCAAACTAATAACACGCCGAGAAACCTAAGACACATAGTTGTGTCTTATTACTTTGAACCACTGCTACACTAGCACTACAGTAATACTTTGAAATACCACTACAGTAATACTTTGAAATACTGCTACTATGGCGTCTAGGGTCTAGGATACATGTCGGTATCTCTCCAACTACACCCCCTATAAGCATACCTACACCGGAAGGACTCCCTACAAGCTAATGGCTAGCCAGGCCAGCTCCTCTTTGTGGATCCTCCAATCACATCCGTTCATCGTACATTGTACGGTAAAAAATCATTATAAATTTTTTTATTTAAAATTGAACATAAACCGTACTTGACAAAAACTAACCGCACGATATACGATGAACGAATGTGATTGGAGGATCCCCAGATCCTCACAATGAGGATCCGGCGAGGATCCTCCTTCAATGGCTAGGGCGGGTGGCACGCACTCTTTTCTTCAGATTTGGACTGCAACTGAAAATTGCATCATCTCTGACTGAAAAATGAACAATAACATCATCGTAAAGTATAACCTAACCAAGTAAATATTTGGGGGAGAGAGTTTAAATTTTAAAAAGCCAATCATGAAAAGAGTGCTAATGCACGCTCAGAACAAAGAGCACTTCTCTTCTTTTTGTTGCTTTTCTTTTTTGGGTATGTACATTAACTGTAGAAAGAAGAAAAAATAAGGCACCAAGTGCCTCCTCATGTCCCACCAAAAAGAACAAAACATAGAGCTAAAAAAAAACATAACGAGACAAAAGCACTACTACTGCTGCACTGAATTGAGCAGCAGCCACTGATGGCATCGATGGAAGCGACGGAACTGTGGTGCGGAGGCGGCCGTGGATAGATGAATAGGGAAAATGGAATGGAGATGCAGACAGGTGAAATGGAATGACGACGGAGATATGGATTGGTGAGATCATCAATTCTCCTGTATTCTGGGGCCTCTCTACATGGCTCCAACTACATCTAAGTCCTCAGGTTCCTCTATCTCTTCAAGCCAAGCATAGCCGTCCTTCTCATCTTCTGGCACCGATACTCCCCCATCTGAAATTCAAAAACAGAACCGTCATCCAGCTTTCTCAAAGTTCTAACAAGATGCGCTCTCGGTTTTGAGTTGGAAAAGAAAATCTAACCACATTGATACCTGGGAAACGAGAGAATGGGTGATCGATGTAGTATTGGCAGTGCCGACCGTCAGGATCAGAATATGGAGGCCCAAGCACATCGAGCACTGCGCATGCTGTCACTGCTGTGAAGCAATGCATGTTGCCTCCATCAGCTGGATAGAGGATGGAAGGGTCGCAAGAAGGAGTGAAATCGTCGTCAACCTTAACTTTAGCCAGACGAACACCAGGCGGTGCTTGAACGAGAGAACATCCAACTGCATATTGTTTGTACGAATAAAATAGTTTCACAACTGAAGGTCCTCGTGACATAATTTTATAACAAAATGTTAAGCAGTCAAAAGTCATAATCATAAACTTATAGTCTAAAAGTTCAAGATGCCACTAGCAATTACTCTTCAAAAGATCAAATAGGCCGGTAGATTTCTCATCAAGTCCCACAGGTTATCTCAAGGAAGATGCAATAACTCATATTGTGTCTTTAATATAGAGAAAAACTTGTGTAGGGGTACGGGATCACATCATCTGTGGGAAGCTCACAAAAGCACGTGGCCCCTGTATTTTGGTCTCATCCGACCCCACGTTGGTCCCATCCAAACCCGAACTGCCCTGATCGGGCATCCTTCCACAAGTTTTTCTCTTGTAGTATCTCTCTCTATCTTTAAAGTTACCTAGCTTTTATAGCAAATACCAATAAAAAAACGTATTATCAACTAATCAAGTCCGCACTTTCTACATACAAGTTAAGAATAATACAAATTTCAAAGGAGGAATTTACCTAATGAAGGATTCGCACTTGACAATGTTTTTTCCGGGACACTTTCCAATGTTTTCTCCGGGGAACTTTCCAATGTTTTCTCCGGGGCACTTTCCAATGTTTTCTCCGGGGCACTTGCCAAAGTTTCCTCCCGGGCACTTGCCAATGTCTTCTCCGAGGCACCAGCCACCCAATCATAGGACTTGATGTGCATTGTCCCAAACAGAAGCTTACTGAAAACTGTCATTCCAGGGTGATTATGAAGCGGTATGACACCGGAAGGCGGCAAGCAAAAGATCCCCATCTGCATATAGGTAACACATTATAAGAACAAAAGCCACGCTGACTGATTTCGCTCCGTCGATTGCGAAAATGAACCAGGAAAAAACTTACTGAAAATTTTTCGCACTGGTAAAGGTGCTGGTAGGTTATTGCCGGGGTTCGTCTAGCTGTCATCCTGAAGTACGGCAAATCAGGAGTCAGGCCGACATCAGCAGGCTTAATGGCACCTGCATCAATACAACCAAACCCTATAAGCCACATTGGGGAATAAATCCGAAAAGGAAAGAAAAACGATTGCAAACAACATCGGAAGACAAGTTTTTTCTCTCAAAATCTCGAATTGCATAGGTTAAATGCAAACAATATACCATTTGTGGAACAAAAACAGAATCCAGATGTAAAGAAATGAAACCATGCAAATATGGATGACCTCCTCCCGCATGAAAACACACATGCTCTGTCACAAACATTTTTTTAATACAGTATATTGTATCCCCAACCCCGAAGAGATAAACAGACACATATATATATATATACACACACATATATACATACACATATCTGCATACATACAGCCGCAAAACTAAATGTATCAGATGCAAGGACAGAGATATGATTAAAAAAAATTTAAAAAGAAAAGGCACTGGCCGACAACAGACAACCTACAAGATAATGCAAATTCTACACAGAAAAATGATTAATTCAATCCCAATTTTCAAAATTCATTAAAAAGGAACCAAAATTGAGCTTTAATCCAATCAAATTATGAAATTCTGAGACACCCACATGAACAAAGCATTAATTAGAGCAAGAACAAATTTGAATTCAGCCAATCATGCAAAAGCAGAGATAAAAGTATATACCCAAAACAGAGGATAGCCGTTGGATATCATCAGCCGGGGGTATAACCCCGGCCCCACCAGACGAAAAGACTTCCTTGCAAGTCTCGTACAGCTTCTGAACCGGCGACATCTTCCGCTGGCGCCGCCGGCACTTTCTGTTCTTGCTTTTCGAATTCGTCACCTCCGCCAATTCCAGAAACTCCTTATTGCCTTTGCGATTGGGCGCCACCGTATCAATCCCCATTCACACCCAAAATTCCCCCTTTAATCAAAACACAAAAACCCAATTGAAAAAAAATGAAATTTTTGATCTGGGTATTTCAAAAAACTCAAAAAAATTCAAACTTTCAATCTGGGTACGTACCCAATTGAGAAAAACGTACAAAACTGGATTAGAACTACAAAAAAACAGAGCAGGGGAACAGGGCAGGAGAGAGACAGAGAGAGAGAGTGGGGAGTGATGATAAAAGTTAGTTAGTTTGTACTGGAGAACGATGGGTGGTAAAAGGAGGACATCGATGTGAAATCTGGCAGCTCTGTGGAAGGTGGAGAACTCCTGGTGAAGGGGGCAGAGGGTTGAATGGGTATAAAAGAAGGGGACCAAGGGACTTAGGGTTAGCTGAAAGAGAACGACAGTTGGTTTTGGAAAGAGGGAGGGAAAACCAGGGGCCATGGTTTGGCATTCCAGTGGGCTATTCTAACAGCGGATTTTTATCCACTTCCCTTCCCGCTATCTTTCTTTGTTCTTCCCATGTTGCCCCTTCTTTCCCCCATTTTCACATCTCCAACACTACATATGAATTTTACACTAATATTTCTATTTGATTTTTCTTCTTTCTTTTTCTTTTCTTTTTATTTTTTAATTTTTAATTTTCAACTTTTCCTTCTACCATCCAACCTAGTTTTTTATATTGTTGTGGTTTTCTGGTTTGCATCGTGGACAGATAATACTTTACCTCTTTATTTGGGTAATCAAGAATTTGTCTGTATTTTTACACTTGTTTCTGAGAAATCAGACTTTATATAAGTCGCTACACACAGATTGTTGTGTCGAATTTTGTAATAAAGACACAATTTTCAAGTTTCTTTCCATTATGTAACGTAGATTTTGATGTTGAAAATCTGGTTGTGGTTTCTGGTTGACGTTGTCGAAAGGAAGAAAACTACCTCTGGATTTGGTGAAAGCCAAATCTACTTTATTTTTTCACCTCTTCTTAAGAGAGCTGACTTTGTATAAGCCACCAAACACATACCTGTTGTGCTGTATTTTGTAATTATTGCGCGTGAAATCACTGACAGAGTAACTGATTCATTAATTTTTTTTCAGAGAATAAACACAACGTGTCATCTGTACTTTATAGTTATCACTTTTGATAAATAAAAAGGTGCATAATATGGATACGATTTTTTCGTATGTCTTTTATAGTTTAAACACTTGTAAATATGGATATAAATTAAATGAATACAACTTGTAAATATTGATAAATCATGTATAAGCAAGGTTTTAAACATTTTCGATCCTATTGAAATATCCGTAAAGTGGGGTTTGCCGATATTCGAAAGTCAGGTAAAAGCAATATCTTTCCACAATATCTTCAAAATTTCATGCGCATTTTGCCAATACTGAAAATTTTGGAAATTTTTTTTGTATTTACAATAGTAGGCAAAATGTTAGTAAAATTTTCTATGTGCGGACAACTTTTTTTGGGTCAAATTATTACATAAAGTCAAATTTAATAGTAACGGATTCACTAGTCCATTCATTGTGTTAATACGACACATAATTCATTATTATTTTTTTTCGAACGTACTTCCTTATCTTTACTTTTCAAGGTAGGCAAAAATTATAGAATTTGAATTGTTAACGTTCGAAAGAGAATAAGATTAACATTCCTCTAATATAAACTGTGCAATCAATATATAATTTGCTTATCGAATCATACAATTTTATTTAACAAATATATGAAAGATACTCAATATTAAATATATGTATGCAACTACTTATACGTGAATTCTTAGAATTTTTTATTCTGATAAGCAATAAGATAATTGCTCTAAACTCATCAAAACTACAAGAAAATAATTCCAAACTTGAATGTAGAAAGTAGAGCACGTTATTTTAGCTAGTTTTTACAAATAATTTTGAAACATTATTAAATTCAAACAACTTACAACCTAAAATATTAAATAAATAAATGTATTATGTCCATTTTATATTAAATGAGTTAAATAATAATAATTATTATTATATCCAAGGGTGATGATGTAATTTCAATTGAGCGCATGAATTACCTACGTGGAAGTTACTAATGTATTTGACAAAAAAATAAAAAGAAGAAGTTACTAGTAGTATATTTCACACGATAGATTTGTTATTTGTTTATCTTCTTTCCAAAAGTCAGATGATTGCTTACCTAAAATATGGAAAAGGGTTACTCTCCGGATCCCTTCCACCAAGTTCATCAAGATCATACATTTGGATTTTTAAAATTTAATCAAACGGTTACAAACAAGGGTTTATTTTAAAAGTTATAATAACTTTAACCATTAGATCAAATTTCAAAGGTCTGAATTTGTGTTATATGGTAATTTGATTATATCTTTTCCATAAGCAAAATAATTACCACCCAAAAATATTACATCCGAAATGATATTTTCTGGTTATCATATTATATAATTATAAATATCTATTACCTACTCCAAAAGCTATGTATATCACATCTAAACAAAAAAAAGTCTCTCCTCTTGCATTATATTTTGTTGATTATTACAAAATTGAAAAGGAAAACTCTAAGTACACAATTAAGTTTAATAAGCAATATTCAATACACTACGTGTAATAATACAATTAGTTAGACACTTAAAAAAAATTTCAATCAATTATATTATGATAATTGGTGTATCATTGACGTGGTCACAGCACACTGAATTTTTTTCAATGTGTACATACTCTTTTATCTTTTTCAAAAATTATAGTTTTCCTTTCGTTTTTGGATGCCTACCATGTACCAAATAATGGTACACCGAAGAAAGCGAAGATACACAACAAGAAGTTCTTGATTAGGACCTCAAAACGTTTTAGGCCTAGGGAGATTTTTTAGTGTGCTCAGAATACGGGTGTAGACGTCTCATCGTACAAGTAGAGGTACACTTATTTAAAAAAATAAAAAAAAATAAAAAAACCTCACCTTCATTTATATAATAACATGTGACATATCTGCATGTATTCTGGCACATTAAAAAAATCTCTAGTAGGCCTACAAAAATTGACAGACATGCATGAAGATGCACAACAAGAAGTTCTCGATTAGGACCACAAAACCTTAATTAACTTTTATTGTTTTGTTCTGCCTTTGTAAGTTCCGTCTGTCGTTTTATATTTTCCCTATTTTTTTTCTTTCTTTTGGCATCTTCTCTATATGTGCTTGGATTTGGAATGTATATGGATGGATACTTTCTCTAGATAAAAGTCTATATTTCTTCCTTAAATTATCGATACATCATCTTTCTTAAATTATCGATATATCATCCTTAATTAAGGATACATCATCTTTAATCCCTTTAAGAAAAAAACGATGCACACCTTTAATTATTGACGAAGTTCTAACCATAATTGAAGGGGGTCTTGACTAATTTCAGGCTTTGCTTGTTAAGCAAGGGTTGACTGAGTGATCACACTCAAGAGGCAGATTAAGGGATTAACGTGGGAGGAATTTTCGACTTCCTGTTTATTCGTGCCATTATTTCAATGCATGTAATACAATATGAATAGACAACGAGTTTATATATTTAAAGAAAAATACAAGGGTTATCATATGTTTGACAGTTTTACAATATCGCATTACAATTTCTCACTAAACGTAAGCATGAAGTATGGAATGAGAAATTAATTAAAAAGAGAAATTAAGGAAAGTAGTAAACTACATATCTTATATTGGTTTGCTTGTGTATAGGAAAACAAAAGTTTTGAAGCATGTTATTATGCATTCTTAAGCTATGACGAAAAATGAAATGTATACGCGCGACATGCATCGAGTGTTATATATGTATATTGTTTGGATGCAAAAAAAATCCAAAGGTCTTGAAAAGATGGGGAATAGAACTCTTGGGAATCACTCAATCAAGGGCAACAAAAACTTACTTGACGTTGCTAATCATGAATTCATTAAACACAGCCAAGCCAAATGTTTGTGTTTTAAGGGGAAAATCACTCTCTTCTTAGATAATTTAATTATTATGCACTGCATCATGTTTCATATGTGTGTGTGTGTGTGTATATATATATAATCAATTCCTAATTTTGCATGTAGAATATTCTAAACATAAAGCCTTTGCAGAGCTGCATGGGCATGGCGCCATCTGCCATGCCTGTTGGACCCAGTAAGAAATGAGACCGTTGACGGAAGGAATAACTGATAAGCACCACCAGCGATAGTTGGGCGGCAGTTGTATCAGTTTCTGGTGTAAGCAATGACCACAGCATCCGATATGTAACTCCATGCCTCCTCATTCATCGCTATCACAATATCTGAGACTCCAACGTCATACAAGTAATTTGCCCATTTCTTGTTTCATTTCGTTTTATTGTTCCGTACGGTTCTTGATTGAGTTGTACTCGGCTCATCGATCGTCCCCAAGGTCAAGGCGACCAAGGCCGATCTAATCAGTTTTGACATCAATCTCTTTAAATCATGTGTATAGGGAAGCTAGCGTTATGACAGATGTTACAATTACTAACGTACATCCAGTCAAAAGAGAGATTTTTCAGTCTGACCGGTACACGATGTGGTACATCATATGTCATTATATAAATGGTAGGATATGTGTGTTAAAAAGTTAATTACTTAAAAAATAAAATTTCTCACCATTTCTATTAAAACAAGTGGTGTACCACTTGTGTTCCCAACGCAATTAAAAATTTCTCCAGTCGAAGGGACTTATGGGATCATACAGTTCCTTCTACGACTCAAAATGCTTTTAACTTTTATTGTATTGGCTTGGGGTGCAAATGAAGCTCCACTTTTTAATATGTATCATGTAATGTTTGAGAGATCGCATTAGTGTATCACAGAATATGATAAATGATACATGTAATCAAAATTTTATAAATAAACTCATTAATTGATATGACTTGTTGTGCCTCTTTAAATGAAAGGGGTCTTTGGCGTGAGGACTTTTCAAACTCTTCATCAGGCTTTTCGTTTGGGTTAACATTCTTTTTGGATTGACTGTAATTCTTCATTGGTAGTGCATTTTCTTTATAATGGATTCCCTCAGTTAACTTGGTGTTTATTGGTTGATGGGGTAAATTGTTGTACCATTATCTCTTTCATGCATATCTGGTTTCACACACTTATTGCGAAGAAAAGCAGGTGGTACATTGTTTATAAACTATATTATTGATCATATGTTGGAGTTCATTGGTGGGATTTTTTTTTCCACGCAGTTGCGGCTTTTGCTTATAATCTTTCGGGACTTCCAAATTTTCATTTATGCTACGAGTTGTCTTAATCGATTTTTGTTTCTAATATTTTTCTACTTCTTGTTAGGGTAAGGCTTTATATCCCCTATAACTTATCGTATCTTTATTTTATTATTCTTTAATAAATTCACATTAATGTTTTTTTTCGATAATAGCAATACTAGAATAGAAGTGACATTATTTTTGTAATTAAAAAAATATAATAATTTAAAAATATGATCTCCATAACAATTTTCGCATGTATCCCTTTGTTTGTTATACAAAAAAGTGGGGGCATAGTTTGCAAAAAGAAAAAGAAAAGTGCGGGCATACGTGGTCCGCATGGATGTCATGTGGCCACTACACCTGCCAAATAATATGGCAATTGGCAAACGGCTTTGAATAATGGCGCGCATTGGTCACGTGGCAAAATAATCTGGCTGATGGCTTCCACATGGAAAACCTCGCAGGTCACGTGGTCTATATGTTTGGTTTTACGTGGCACACAGCTTGGTATTACGTGGCACACAGCCAAAGAAGAAGAAAAACAAAGGTTTTGAGATCAAACCAGGGAAAGACCACCCCTCTATATATTAGGAAAATTAATGAAAAGTAAAAACTTCTTTTTTAATAAAAAGTTATTTTTGAAGGTATAGTAAATAGTATCAGCTAAAGGTAAAAAAATGATTTTTCGTTAAAAGTAAATAGTACCATAACCTTTTTATTAAGACTCGCATATATATTTGCTTTGCCATTTTTGAGAACACTTTAGCAGTATCTTGTGCTTCTACATAATCATAGATGGACATAAGTTTAATCTGTATTTATAATTTCAATTATTTGAATACGTATTTATGTGTAATTGGTGTATGTAGGAATTGTTGTTGAATTTGCAACAACTAAGTAGTGTGCTCTTTTTAATATGATATCCGATCGGATATTGTGCATTTGTTTTAAGAAGATGCTTGACAGCGTTAAAAAGCTTTGTTATGATTAAAATATAATTAATAACCTTAAACACGAGATTTGAATTCGATTTGCACTGCCATTCGAGGTATATTTTAATTAGTCACACCAAACGCAATGGTTGGAGGATTTTTGTGACTTCGTTGCCAAGTCTGACATGTGAAAATTATTTGCATAAACTAATCGTCAACATGTTGTTTAATTACTTCTTTACGAGAGAGAGAGAGAGATAGAGTCAGTCTCACATATGGTGGTAATGTATTGTGTTTGTAGTGGCGGGTTCATAAAATATTACTGCGGGGTTAGTAAGAATAACACGCAATTGGCAAATATATTTTTTTCATATAATAACGTGTAAATTTCGTCGATTTTTCGTGCCCCAAGGTCATTCACCAAGTCATAACGCATGCTTGTCGACAAATGTCAACAATTTTCGAGCGAGCATGTCCACTGATATCAATAGCTTTGAGCGTGCATGTATGCGGATGCCAACATATGTCAAGTAAGTCTATCTACATATGCCCATAGCAATGCATCAAAGGCATGACTAGCATCTACCCTGCACAATTCGAAGTAATCAGAGACAACTTTTAAGGACATCTCAAATTTTCAAAAAGCAGCACTTAACTCTTTCACATGAAATTTCTAAGCTTGGGAAGGAAGAGGGGTTTCAGCTGGCCCACCTTGTCTTAAAGTGGATCCGCCTCTGCGTGTTTGGTGGTTGGGTTAACTCTATATTTGTTGTGTTCATGTTAATCCACTTGTTGATCAACATGCTAAAAACAATACAACGAAAGAAGAGATAGAGATGGTATTCATATAGGTGTGGTCATGTATTATGTTCGGGTTGACCTAAGTATATTTTGTCCACTTGTTATGATACGTCAAAAAATAATAAAAAGATAACACGACAATACAATAACCCAAGTTATTTATAAAGAAAATAAGAAAAAGTTATCATGTTAATTAATACAATATTAGCTTAAAATTTAACAATGTCTTCATCGTGTTAATCATGTAGATAGTTGGTCTCCTATTTTTTGAGTTGTGTAACATTTCCACAACCTTATCTCATTCATTCCAATTTATGTTGGATTCTTTAACTACTAATCACAATTAGACAAGTATACATAAATGATCACTTTTTGAGTTAATCGCTCACACAAAATCACAATGCAACACAATAACGAACACGTCTTGTATCATTTTAGGTAAGTAAAAAACAATTATGCATACATGTCAAACTGTTATTTGCGAATAAAAGGAAAAGATACTTATCAAGACACTTTTTAATGTGTATCGGACCAAAGGGTGGTGTGTCATATGTTATTATACAAGTGGAGGGAAGTTTTTTTTTTTTTTTGGTGTGTGTGTCAAGTGTCCCTCTATTATATAATGACATATGATATATGTGCTCGTGTTCTGGGCACACAGAAAAATCTCCGACTTATCTCCTGGCCTTTTACCTTTTTGGACGTGGGCCCAACTAGCCTTTCAATGCTCTTAAGACAACTACTTGGAACCAACTATGGGCTCATCAAAGGCGGACACAGATAATTAGCTGGACCAGGTTGTATTACTGAGGCCCAATAAAGTCCATGGTAAGCGAAGCCCCAAAATATCACCCGCCAACCGAAAAGGGATTTTGGCAATTACGTAAAACAAGAAGGGCAACCTCGTAATTCCACAACCGCTGATAACGTACCAGATTTTTTTCTCTGAATCTGGATTGGCACCACCGCACCGCATTCGAGCTCTCATCGCCAGTCATCGTCTCTCCTTCTTTAAACCTGCAAAACTTCCAGATTTCAGCTTCCGTCTGCAAATCGCTAGGGTTTCCATTGATTTCTCTGCAGAAGGGGGTTTCTGGTTCCCCGATCGTCCCCTTCCTCTCTTTCTCTCCCGCGAGACCTTCAAATTTTCGGATCGTGTAGTGGCAGATCGCGTAAATTTTCGAAATTTCGGCGAAAATGTACGGATTCGAAGCGATGACCTTCAACATTCACGGCGGGTACTTGGAGGCCATAGTGCGGGGTCACCGCTCCGGCCTCCTCACCGCCGCTGATTACAACAATTTGTGCCAGTGCGAGACCCTCGACGATATCAAGATGCACCTCTCTGCCACCGAGTACGGCCCCTACCTCCAAAACGGTGCGTTTTCTATACATCTCTTTGTGGTTTCTTCATTTCGTTGAGCCCTCTGGCTGTTTATTGAGGAAAGGAACACAATTGGGAACTGAATTTTGGATCGTACGCTTAGATTAATGTACTAATCCAGCCCTTCGATCTGAATTTTAGGTTGAATTAGGGCTTAATTTTCGAGGTGGTGCCATTGATTTAGAATTAGTAAGAGCAACACTTTGCGATCGAAATCTTAGTGATTTACTAAAGGTATGATTTTGAATGCGCAAATTCTGCCAGTTGGTGAATATATTAGGTCGCATTAGTGAGGGATTTGAATTTGTATTTTCAGGTTAAATTGCTAGAAGAAAATGTTATGAACAGATGAAAAGTTTGATACTTTTCTGTCACGGATTGAAATAAATCCTAATGTTTAAGTGATTTAGAGTGGAGTTGATATATCACTCCGTATATCTGCAGTTGTATTTAACTATGACAATTAAGGTATTTATTATGTTCGTGATAGGAACTGTGTAAATGCGAAACTGAAGAGGAAACAACACACTGGGTTTGCTGGAAAACCGATGGATCTTTAAGAGAATTTTGGTTAATTTAACGTTTTACTAGTAATAATTTGGGTAACATATGAGACATAAGGTATCAAGTGATATTTTGAGAGTATCTATTCGAAACAGGAAGAGGGTTTACGAGCGTATATTTCATGTCTTATACATGCATGATCATTTTTAACTTTTAAACCCATATATTGGTCTCTCTTTCTCTATCTGGTCTATTATTGTTCTTTGCTTATCTGGGGATTTTCTTGCAGAACCTTCCCCATTGCATACAACTACAATTGTGGAGAAGTGCACTCTTAAATTGGTTGATGAGTATAAGCACATGCTGTGCCAAGCTACAGAGCCCTTGTCGACTTTTTTGGAGTATATTACGTATGTACCTGCCATATTTTCTGTTTGGTAATTTGAGTTGTGTTTATTAGAATACTAGAAAAGTGTTGAAAACATAAACCTGATTCAGGTTTTGGGCTGGGTCGGTACTCAGTATATAACATTAGGCCACTGCTCCGGCAAGGCTGGAGGATCACTATGATGTGTGAAAATTACAGTCTTAATTATATAGGTATTCATCAGTATTTAATTTTAGCTTTAATTGGGGAGTTTAATGTTTCTTATCCTCATCCAGATATGGTCACATGATAGACAATGTTGTCCTGATTGTTACTGGAACCTTGCATGAGAGAGATGTCCAGGAACTTTTGGAAAAATGCCACCCCTTGGGCATGTTTGACAGGTATTGTCATTTTCATAGAGTTATATATTCCATTTTCTTTGATTTATCCTTTTTTCCCTCTGAAGTATTTTCTACGACTTAGACATTCTTATAAATCTCATCTCGTTCTCGTGTTTTCTCATCAGTATTGCCACCCTGGCTGTTGCACAGAATATGCGGGAGCTTTACAGATTGGTGCTTGTTGACACACCACTTGCTCCCTACTTTTCTGAATGCATTACATCTGAGGTACGATATAGTGATCCTATACCATTATTTTCCAATGGGTTAGTATTTGATTGTTGTGGAAGGTTTCTGATTTGCATTCATCCTTCTTGTTTCCAGGACCTGGATGACATGAACATTGAAATCATGAGGAACACTCTTTACAAGGCATACCTGGAAGACTTTTACAGGTTTTGTCAGGTAAATTTTGATTTCTAATTCGAGAGTATGCATGTATTTCCATCTGTGAAGTTTTTCATATAAATATTTTGTCATTTTTCATAAATTTGCCTTCGATCTTTTGGACAGAAACTAGGTGGTGCCACAGCGGAGATCATGTCTGACTTACTTGCTTTTGAGGCTGACAGAAGGGCTGTCAATATTACCATAAATAGGTAAGTATGAGGTGTCAACAAGTTTTCTTATGTCATACTTTTAGAGGTCTTAACCATTCTTTTCATGGCCTCATGCTATTTGTTCACACCCTGCAGTATCGGAACTGAGCTTACTCGAGATGATCGCAGGAAGTTGTACTCTAGCTTTGGTTTACTGTAAGTTCTTCAGCCATCCTGATTTGTTGATGACTTGTAAATTATGTTATATTTTGGATGGCCTTCACTGACAACTGTTTGCTTATTTCGTACAGCTATCCCTATGGCCATGAGCAACTTGCTGTTTGTGAGGACATTGATCAGGTATGCTGTGTGCTTCATTTACTTTTATTTCTTTTCCGAAAATGATACTTTAGATATTGTTCCATCTTCTTGTGAAGGCCTTCTGCTTATTTGGGGCAAGACTGAGTACATTAAAATTTTACGACATCGTTCATGTTCTCTGTATAACATCATTAGTATGAATATATTTCTCACTTCCTTCCATCACTGTCATAGATTCTGTTACTTGCTAATATCAGTTGATTAGCGTATCTCTTAACGTTGGCACATTGTAGTATGGTTTCGCCTAAGCTGACAACGTGTTTGTTGTAGGTCCGTGGTTGCATGGAAAAATATCCTCCTTATCAGTCTATTTTTTCAAAACTATCCTATGGCGAGACCCAGATGCTTGACAAGGCATTTTATGAAGAGGAGGTGAAAAGGCTTTGCTTAGCATTTGAGCAACAGGTTCGTTTTGCAGTTACTTTGCAGCCATGTGTATTCGTAGTCTACTTCAGTTTTCCTCAGTTCTCCGTTCAGTCGCTGAACACTTCTATTTCTCCTCTGAACTGCAGTTCCATTACGGTGTTTTCTTCGCATACATGAGGTTGAGGGAGCAGGAGATCAGAAATCTGATGTGGATATCTGAGTGTGTGGCTCAGAACCAGAAGTCCAGAGTTCACGACAGCGTCGTCTTCATATTTTAGTCGGATTGGGACTCAGAACACACCATTACAGATAATCCTTCGTTCTTTCGCATAATCTTCTGTAAATCTCCTCCCCATCTTATCCCCGAACGAATTGTAGAGATGGGTGCAGTTGCGTTGTTTGCAATATCCGGTGTTCCTTCCCAATAAGCACTTTTGCATATATTATTCCGGTCGTTTTTACATTAGGGGGAATATGTCATGTTCTGAAATCGAGCATGTTACAATTGTGAGGTATATATATATTGCAATTTGAGAGCTACTATAGTAGCAGTCTCGTAGTGAGTTTATAAAATTTGTCCTCATTTGGGATTTGCTTCTCCGGAAATCACTTATGGTCATAAGCGTCTTTGCCAGAAGTTATTTTGTTATAAATGCTTTGATATTTTATTAAAATTTCAACCATAAAGCACACAAGTGCTTTTTGAAAAAGCATTTAACGAGTACTTCTTAGAAAATACAACTATAAAATACGACCACTTTTGTTTTTCTTCTGTCAAATAAATTTATAAGTGCTTTTTGCAATTTCAGATGGATTCTCAAAAAGATAAAATTTTCAATGAGTCTAAAAGCAGTTAAAATTCTTTTATCAAGTTTCATTTAATTGAATTATTACATTCGGGAAATTTTATTTGGATCCATGTAATCTTTTTTGACACTTAACTTACTTTCTACACTTATATTACTTTTAACTAATCCATCAATATTTCTTTAAACCCAAATTTACGACCTAAACTACCTTCACAAACTCAATTCAACATGTAAATTTATTTTACACATTATTAGGTGTGGGTTTATTGATAAATTTTAGTTTCATCATCATGCACTTGATGGTAATTATGCAATAGGATAAGAAGGATTATTCACATTTAAAGTTGAAGTTCGGTGTAGAATGAAGTTATATGGGTTCAAATATTTTTTATTTTTTTTTCACAGTTAAAGTACAGATCGTGTTTTCGGCACACCAAAAAATTTCTCCTCAAAAGTCTTTAGTAAGTTGGTATGGGCAAAACTTTAACACAACTCCTTCGTGACAAAACGGTTAAACGGCAACTTTTTTACCGTCTCTTCCGTCCTGAGTTTCCCACCAAATTGTGAACTCCTCACTCCCAAATCCCAATAGTTAAGGCTTTGATTCATTTCCGACCACCACCTCCGCCGATGAACCAAAACCTCCCCGTTTAACTAAAACAGGGATTTTAAAGCCAAAAAAGAAAAAAAAAAAAAAAACAGTGTCGTCTTCTTCCCAGAAGACGACGGCGCCTCCTCTGCAACTTCCACCGCCGGGCTAATACTACGACACATCTCCGTCAAAAAAAAAATTTAACAACCGGGATTTGACTGCGCCGTTCGTGCAAGCTTAGCTGCCATGGCTCATTAATGGTAGGGGCAGTTTTTCAGGTCTGGGTGGCAGATGCACCCTGCCATTGAAAAGATCATGGAGAACTGTACTAGTACGGTAAAAGTATAGCTTTGAACTGCTGTACTCAGTTTGCACTAAAACCCCATTAATTGTTTTCCAAAACTACATGGTATCCTCTGCCAAATCTGGGAAAAAATCACCACCTTTAAAACCCAAATCTTGCCAAATCAGTGCTTACTTGTACACTGCAGAAAAAGAGTGTGCAGAGAGCAGGACTTCTGTGGCCTGATCGTCTGCCGTTTGATCAGATTGACGGTTCAGATTTCAAGTGGACTGCACACTTTTTATAAATGTTGCAGTGGAACCGTGGAAGTCATTACACCATACTTGAAGTGTAAGCAAATCGTTACAGGCTACAGCTAAGCAATATTCAATGGAAGAAATTGGGCCATTCTCTTCACCATTTCTGCAGCAGCAGATGAGTAAGCAACGGAGGGGTAAGTCGCGGTTGCTGCCACCGCCGGCGACGATTATCACCGACCTGAATGTGGACACGCTGGCACAATGCACCAGCTCCATTAGCCTCCAAGACCTCTCCAACTTTGCCGTGACCTGCAAATATCTCAGAAAAGTGGCATATTCCGACACTATTTGGCAGCGGTTGTTCAGGTTCTTCTTCTACTCCTTTTTTTCTTGTTAACAAAAAATTTGAATAAACATCACACAGACTACCAAGGGTGTGCGCAAATACCACACGAACTGAAGATATTTCGTTTTCTCAAAGACAAGTTGTAGTAAACAAATTCATACCCCAAGTCGTCTAGGGGTTTTGGCATGACGAGTATTGATGCGATTTCTAACGGAGATTGACACATTTACACTCCTAATCGTAGAGGAGGTATTTGTGCAAGTTTCCCAATTTTGTATTTCTTTCGTTTGTTCAAAGAAATAAAACTTTCTTTGCAGGGAGCGCTGGCCCCAGAAAACACTACCTTCTGCCATCTCTGTAACTTCGGGATTTAGAGAAGCCTATTTATCTCGGCGTATGGATGGGCTGCAGTTCAAGTTTTCCGATCCTTACGCTTTTCATATGAACACCAGCTCAAATCCTTTCGACCAAGTATTATTGAACGAGAAAGATTTAATCTTCTCTCAGGTATGTATGTGCGTGTGTGTGTGTGTGTGTGTGTATATGTGATCATATTACAGCACATTCTTCCATGCATTTGAATAGCTGAGCGTTTTAACTTTGTTTCATTTCTTTGTTTTTGGTTGATTGTTGTTAGGGTTCACTGATAGGCATGATAAGGACCGATGGTTGGTTAAGTGGAACACGCGTCACTCTTAGTGATCACAGTAAAAGAATCACTTGTATGAGGTTGGTTGTGTGCGGTTTTCCCTTGCTATGCCTTACTAGCTGAGCATTTTAACTTAAGCTTTTGGGGGCGCTTACAGAGCTCTTGTGTTCCACTTGATATACATTGTTGGCTAGATCCCAAGATGAAAGCTTGACCTTTTGAGTTCTAGTCGTTGTCTAATGATTTTTAACTCAATGACACTGTTTATCAGCTAAATTTTCTCGGAATGTTCAGGTTTTTTTAACCCTAAGAATCTTGACATAAATTGCAGGTTGTTTCCACTGAATGAAACATCTTTGTATCTAAATGAACCATATGAAGAGGAGAAGGTTTTAGTAACTTCAAGCGATGACAGTTCCATTCGGCTATGGAGGAAGGTGTGCTCTTAATATTTTTTTCTAAACAAATCTATCAAATATCTGTTTTTTTACGCTTTCCAATATTGTATATGTGATTTCCTAAACCAATATTGTCACAGGGTTCTTGCTGGCGACAATTTAGGGGGCACAATATGCAAGTTACAACCCTCTCAGATAAATTGTTAGGCAATGGTGCCGGAAAAGTATTGGCAAGCGGAGGGTATGATGGCACGGTTCGCCTTTGGTCTCTTGGCTCTTCCAGGAAACATGGCAAGCATTCTTTGGGGACTTTCTTCGGGCATAAAAATCCCATCCAGTTGATATCAGTTTCCATGTATGAGTTGTTTCCTTGTAATGAAGGACTCATTTGAAAATGTTTCTTGTGATTTCGGTGACACATTTTACTCCATAGTAATCGTATTCATTTTGGTCTTACTGGTAGGGACAACCCCTCTCACTTGGTAACGATTTCGAGAGATTCTAAGGTACCATTAGTTTTGTATATCCATTCAACTATGGTTCTTAAGCAATCCGGCTATACTCTTGAAAAATTATGTTACTTTGCCATTGCCTTTCTGATGATTGATTACTGTGGTTATTAACAGGTGATGGTGTGGGATACAGAGGCAGCACTGCTTGCCAGTTCTTCGTTTGCCGGTGGGATGACTTCTGTTCTCAGTTGCCCTATAGGCATCAAGTGTCATGAACACCTAGCCTATGTTGCTGCTGGTTCCTCTGTGGTAGCAATCGATTTGAGGACGATGCAGAAAGTTGTCATTGCAGCAGCAGATGCAATTCTGTATTCTTTTCAAGCAATGCCTTCGAAATCTTCATTCTGCGTAGGCAGCAATGGCAGGTACGATGCATAGAATTCAATTCCATTGGTTTCATTTATTTTTAATGCCCGTGATTCGTTTGAGGTCAAAAACCATTTTTTACAACTCCAAGTTCATTGGTCTTGTGTGCAGAGCGATGCTTTACGATACAAGGAGGAACTCGGGCACCTTGAATTCAGAACCAATAGCGGTAGATGGTGGACACAGAGGGCCAGTGACGTACTTGCACATGGATCCCTACAAAATAGTTACAGGAAGTCCGGTGGATAGGCATTTTAATGTTTTGGACGCCAACACTGGTGCACTGATCAATTCCTTGACATGTGGTATTGAATATGGAACAAATAACAGCACAAGGTGCTGTGCTCTGGCTGTCAACGGGAGTCAAATTGTTACTGGTAGTGTCAACGATGTTGCAGAAATGGGATGTCTGCTCTTTAGGGAATTCGCCAATGCTTCTTGTCCTGTCTTATTTTCTAAGGATGATCATGTTGAAAAGTTCTGAAATCCAAAAACGAAGGAGAATGGATGAAACAAAAACTTGAAAGCCTATTAGTCTGAGTCTAATAGTCTTATAGATTAAAATGAGGTGAGATGGAAAATCAAAAACAGTTTGTACACTCCATGTTATTGAGAATATTACATGTAAGCAATGCTTTACGTGGTTTAATTTACAACGAAATGCAGCACCAAATCTCATGCTATTTACTTTTGA
>JAOTRO020112896.1:0-13631 GCA_028566515.2 Pyracantha coccinea | reverse complement strand
CTATAACTTAATTGTAGCAATGGTCATTCCAACATAATTCATTTTGACAAAATTCTGATAAAGTTGACGAAAATGATCATAGCTAAATGTTTTGATGAGTTGAGAGACTCCAAATGTAGCAATGATCCTTCCAACATAACTTATTTTAACAAAATTCTAATAAAGTTGTCAAAAAAAAAACCATAGTTACACATTTTGATGAGTTGAGAGACCAATGGTAATGGATTTTTAGTTGAGGAACCATTGTTCCAATTTGATTAAAGTTGAGGGACCATTGCTACAATTTACTCTTCTTTTTTTCACAAATGATATTATGTTCAAAATGACGGGCTTAGCCTCATAATGGATTAGCAATAATATGGTTTAAGCTCGCATTTGGAAAGAATCAAATCTAAGACCTCTCAGTTACAAGTGAAGAGTAATACCATTAGACCTTGTGAATTTTTATTTTAGATTCTCAGTGTTAAATAAAAAAAATAAAGGGACCAAATGGTGGCTTCGTCACGAAGTCCACCCTTCTGGGGGATTGGGAAGGTTTACAAAGGCATTTCAGCCTCATTCTGGCCACCATCGTGCAATACACAAGCGTCAGGAATCGAACCCATAACATGCCGTGTGAAATGCAGGCTTGAAATTCATCCTCAATCACTGGACCACCTGGTTCTCAGAGTTAATTTCAAGTTTTGTTTTTGGGAGAGCACACACATATTTTGTAAAAGTAATTTCTTAAAGAGGGGAATGGATTAAATTGTTTGGTGCACCTAATATGTTGCCTTGTAAATTATTAGCATGATTCAACAATAAGGCAAAAAATGGTCCTAGCATATATGTAGCAATGACTCTTTATTTTTATTTTTATATTTTTTTGGAAGAAAGTACAATATTCATTAATAAGAAAAACGTGTACAAAGTGAGGATATGGTGCTAAAATGGGCCTCAATAAAAATCTTGCAGGGGATTTCAACCCGGTCTAAGGGAAAAAGAGTGTCCCTCACAAATAACTATCATCACCGTAATGTAAACGGTTACACTTGATTGTCTTCTAACACAACATTTAAAATAAAAACTGGGGAAGATTCAACTCACCTATCTTCACTAGAAACACCCAAACCAACACAAGCTAGCCTGTGTGCTACGATGTTTGCTTCCCGATGCACAAAGTTCAACGATGTTCCCTTCATGCTGCGTAAAACTCATTTGATGTCGTTAATTATAGGTCCCAATAATGAACAATCATCCTCAGAACAATTCACGGTTGCAAGCACAACACTTGAGTCTCCCTCCAAAATCGAATTCGAACTAGCACTTTGGAATTCCATTAGGAGCTTTGTTAATCTTCTAGCAGCAAACAACTCAGCTTGTAAGGGTGAATTAATATGGCAAAAATGCCCAGAAACTGCAGCAATAAAACTGCCCACCCAATCACGTATAACCACACCATATTCTCCTCGATGCGACCATTCATGCCACGCTCCATCAAAATTACACTTCAACCCTCCTGATTTCGGTTTAGTCCACCGTTATCTTGTCTGAGCTTTACTTGATCCATCTGGAGAATACCATTTCTGATATTCCTGAAGCCTGCTCTCGGTCGCGATCAAAATCTCCATTGGGGAGGGGGGATAAGATTTCCATGCCAAAGTAGTGCGTTCCTTGCGCCTCAAATACTTGACACCAACATAAGACATAAGTCGAAAGCCTGCTTTGACATTTTTGTGCAGCACCCAAAACCTATGCTCTAAAACTAGTTACAAGTGCCTCACGGACTCGTAACCCCAATCCCGCCAACCACACCACAAAATCACAATCTCGCAGCACATGTTCAATCTCCGCCACACACAAAATCACTACAAAAAGCACACTTTATATCTTGTAACAATCCTCTTCTTGCTAGTTTTGCGCGTGTGGGGAGACTAACCTAACATCCCCGCCACACATAAATTTGAACCTTTCCAGGAACTCGAGCTCCCCATAGCCGCCTCCACAACACTTGCTCATCTCTACTAGCCCCAGAATGCTCTGCTTCAACACCCATCAAACACACATCTTGCCGAGCAACATGATAAGATACATATTGAGAATTTGCCATTTTTCTCATGATGCCATATAAGTCTATCACAAGTGGATCAAAAGCTAAGTGGGATACTTAGAATCAGCGTCATTTCCTCCACGTTAAATAAGGTGTTCAGCAAGTCTTGATCCCATTATCGCATAACAGGGCAGATTAGGTGATCCAGCATGGTCTCTAATCCCCAAGTTGTTGGGCATGGGGTAATAACACGAAAGAAGTTTTCCCTAGGAATCCAGCTATAAGAAGCATTAGTTTTAACAAAAGCAGACTCCACACCCTGGACAAATCTCCAAGCCTGCTTGGATGGTAGTGCAATATTGAATGCATAAAAATTTCGAAAGACAAGTCCACCTTCAATCTTGGGCTTACATAATATACATCAATTTAACCAATGCACTTTCCTCTTCCCTGGATCACCGTTCCACCAATATTTAGCGATCATCATGTTTAGCTCTTCACAAAAGGTTTTTGGAAGTAAGAAACATTGCATCGTATACAACGTTAGAGCCTGGGCAATGGTCTTAATTAAAGCTTCTTTCCCTGCATTGCTCAAAAAACCACCACGCCATCCATTTAGCCTATTTCATAAGCAAAAGTTTCTTTCTTTGACTTACGAATGAATATAGGCAAACCCAAATAATGATCATGGAAGGCCACTCATTGCACACCCAGGAAGTTGGCTAATAGTTGTTGGTCTATGTCCATGAGGTTGGAGTTAAAAGACACATAACTTTTGGTAAGGTTCATTGCTTATCTCGAGACCATTTCGTATGTCTTCAATAGTCGCTTATAATTACCGCATTTTTCGAGTGTCACGAGCAAATAAGAAACTATCATCGGTAAAGAGTAAGTGGTGAATCATGGGGGCATCTCGGCAAACTCTTACCCCATTAATCCTCCCCTCACAACCTTCTTTTGTGAGCAATGCCGATAGACCTTCCATGCAAATTACAAACAGAAATGGCGAAAGTGGATCGTTTTGTCGAATATCTCTTTTAGGTTGGACATAGCCCACCGGCTCTCCATTAATCTTGAAAGAATATGATATGGAAGTGATACACACCATAATCAACCAAATCCATCCCTCTGAGGAACCCAATCTTCACATCATTTCCTCCAAACAATTCTATTCAAGGTGGTTATACGCCTTACTGATGTCAAGTTTTAGTGTCATAATTCCTTTCTACCTAGACGTATGTTTATGCATATAATGAGCAATCTCCGCAGCCACGATAATATTATCGAAAATAAGCCTCCCTGGAACAAACGCGCTTTGGGAATGTGATATAATCTGAGGAAGAATACATTTCAATCTATTTGTAAGTTCCTTGGCCATAATCTTATATAATACATTGCATAAACTGATAGGCCGATGATGACTCGTCTTCTTTGGATCTTTAACCTTCAGAATTAAAGTCATGTGTGTAAAATTCACTTTCCTAAGCATCTTCCCTGATTGCAGTAAGGACATGACTCCATTACAAATGTCGACACCAATTGGTGTTAAACCGTCCGGACCTGGAGCCTTCGTAAGGATTCCTCATCTGTTGCAGGTTGCATAAGATCTTCATTCATTTCATGTGTGACTTTAGGCGCAATATTCTCAAGTAGTGCGGCCATATTCTCTCCCCCATTTATATTAAATAACCTCGAGAAATAACAACCTTTTCCATTCCTGTTTTATCATCATGCCAATCATCGTTCTCATCCTGAAACCCATACAAAAAAAAATTCTTTGTCATCGATTAGCCTTTTGATGGAAATATCTCGTGTTACGATCACCCGATTTCAACCAATTTTCCTTTGAGCGTTGCCGCCAAAACATTTCTTCTTGTTCAATTAACATATTAAGCTTACCCATCAACTTTTTTTTTTTTTTTCTGTCCTATTGTTTCCACTGTGAATGTTTGACTGAGAAGACTTGTAAGCTCATCTTCAATCTCCTTAATCTCGTTAGGCCCCAGTCGCCCATTTTGTCTAGCCGACTGAGACAGCTTCAACCGAGTAACTTTAATTTTTTGGGTAATTTGAAACATTGAAACACCTTGCACCTCACATGCCCATCCTTGGTTGACAACCTATATGCAGCCCTTCTGAGAGCTCCACCAATTTTCATAGCGGAATAATTTCTTTCTCCTAACCGGAACCCTCCCATCCCAACATACCAAGATCGGAATATGATCCGATGTGGCTTTATTTAAATGAAAAACCTTGAATTTCGAAAACCGGTACATCCAAACTTGGTTTGCCATTGCCCAATCTGGTCTGACCTTAATGCCCATCCCTAGTAATAAACCAAGTAAATTTATTGCCAACAAAACCAAGGTCATTTAAATTACATATCAGCACACTATCTTGAAAACTCTTCATTTCAGATGTTCTTCGAGGGTTGCCCGTTTCCTGTTCGCTAGCTTGTAGAATCTCATTCAAGTTGCCCAAGCATAACCAAGGTTTGTCTCCATTTTCCCGCAACGCATCTAACAGTTGCCAAGATTTGTACCTATCACGAACTGCTGGAAAATAATAGAAACATGTGATCTGCCAGTAATCAACGTCTCATATTCCACCCACATCCAAGTCTGTATGGTTTTGAGAATACGATTGTAAATTCAAATCGATCTCGTCCTTCCAAAGCACACATAACCCACCTGATTGGCCTCTGCTTGCCACTGTAAAGCTTCTATCAAAATTCAACTTCTTTCTAAGTTTTTCTATTTGAGCAACATTACTTTTTGTCTCACATAAAAAAACAGTTGTGGGATCTTTACTTGATATTAACCGTTGTAGCGGTTGAACTGCACGAAGACTCCCAAGCCCCTGCAGTTCCAACTGAGGCAACTCATTGTGGCGGGCAGGGATGATCACCGTCAGCCACCGCCGTTAAAACATCTGAACTAGCAGAACTTCTGATTTTACGTCTCAGAGAGACACCTCTAGATAACTTCCCTTCCTCCCTACCTTGTTTTCCCCCTGCTTCACCATTTGGTCCAAGAAACAATCAAATACAGTCCGTAATTCATGTTGGGCCTGCATATGATGGGGCTTCAAGAACCAACGACCCAACCAGCAAAATCAAACATAAAGATAAAATAATAAAATGGCACACAAAGGTAAATTTTGCAAAAAGCAGCCCCTTTTACAAAAATGCAACATTTTTAACCAGATAAAGCCACCTTCACCTTTCGTCCCTCTTCTGTCCCTTCGCTCACTCCGTGTCCGAGCAGGCAAAAAAACAAAAGCTCAAAGCAAATATTCAAAAGTTCTCTCAAAGCTCAAAGCTCAAAGCTCAAAGCTTTCCTTTTACATTTCTCTCTGTTGCATGTAGCTGCTCTTTTCATAAACCCTAACTCGCTTCCCACCGACTCACCTCGACCCGGCCTTACTCGCTCACTACCTCCTCCTTTTCCTCCCATGGCCAACAACCCCTCGGAGGCCCAGGGCGACGATTTCCTCGAGCAGATTCTCGGCCTTCAGAACTTCGCTTCCGCCGAGGCTAATTTGGCGCGAAGCGATGGGGGTTTGGCTGGAGGTCAAGTGTCTCAGGCGTCGATGATGCTGCAGCTGAACTCTGGCAACGGCTCAGGCCACATAGGCGGCGGCGGCGGCGGGGGGTTCCATGGAGGGGTGTTTCCGTTGGGGTTGAGCTTGGAGCAGGGGAAAGCTGGGTTTTTGAAGCACGAGGAAGCTTCTGGGAGCGGGAAGCGGTTCCAAGACGACGTCGTTGATAGTCGTGGCTCATCAGTGAAAAATGTAAGTTTTGTTTGGGCGGGTTTTTTTTTTTTTTTTTGGTTAATTTGAAAGTTTAACACTTCATATGCTTTAATTATAAAGTTAATCAATTTTTTTAATTAACTGTTTTATTTGTTTGCTTAATAAGCAAGAAGACAAAGGAATGGAAACAAGGAAAATTGGAAACTTATAAGAAATTGGGTTTTGATTGATTGGGTGAGAGTCAAGTAGTGCTATCTGACAAGAAGCAAGTTACAAGAGGATGCTTTTAGGTTACTTGAGAGAAATTGGTCCTAAATGGCTGGCCAGAATCAAACAGAAAACTCACAATTTTTTGGCATAAAATCCAATTATCCTTAAGCATTCTGATGTCAGAGAAGATGGAAGCATGTGAAAAGTGATGGGTTTGCTTGTGATTTTAGAGAGAGAGTAAGAAAGAGAGAGAGTATCTAACTGTGGTGATTAAATGTTTTATACTTTTATGTAGTTCTGTTTCTCAATTGAGTACAATTCCGGCAGGCCTTCGAAACTTTAAGACCAAGAATAAAATTTCTGCTTTCCTCGTAAGATGTTGGATTATGGAAACAGAAGTTCGTAACTAATCTTTAACTATGTATGTATAGGTATGATGTTTGGTTATGGAAATTCGGAACTTGGATAGGCCAGCTTATTTTATTGAAAATGTTTGATGTAATTTACCTTTTGGTTTTTGCGGTGTTGTGCGTTGTTGAGGACCTAGCTCACTTTCTTTCGTTACAACTGTCCTTAGTAATATAAACTATATCGTTTTACAGGTTTTCCATGGCCAACCTATCTCAAATACAGTTGCTGGAGCACCACATCCACCAACAATGCGACCGAGGGTGCGAGCTAGAAGAGGACAAGCCACAGATCCACACAGCATTGCCGAGCGGGTAAGTTTGCTATAGTTTACACACACACAAAATTCCTTGGAAATGTTCTGAAACTATGTTTTAATTTTTAATTTTGTACCTTTTATTTTCCTTTCCCTCCTTTATGATTATTGTGGAATTATTCTTGATTCTCACCTTTTCTGTACAGTTGCGCCGAGAAAGAATAGCAGAAAGAATCAGAGCATTGCAGGAACTAGTTCCTAGCGTCAACAAGGTCAGTGACACTCCTTTCATGTCGTGTTTTTCATTTCACGCTCACTAGAAACATGTTGTTTTATGTAGTATGAAGGGAAGGAAGGATTCCCTTGTTCTACAAGTTCATAAAAGTTGTGCACAAGCTATCCTAGTAAAACTTGAATTGTTACCAATTTGATAATATGTTAAATCATTTAAGAGAATACCCCTTTGGAAACCCGGATAATAAATCTGACTTAGATGTAGTGAATATGGTGGTCTTGTTCAGAAAGTTCAGAGACATACACTTTACCTTGAGTGTTATTCTGAGGTGTTGAATGAAAATATTGGGGACTGAATCCTTCTTAAGTTTATAGAAATATTCACCTCTTTTCAGCTATCAGTTTTTCTTAAAATAATTTCTTCTGCAACTTACTAAGCCGTCGCAAATGTTGCATGCATTCGAAGAAATTTTATGGATGTATAAATTACATGTTGCGACTGTCATTAGAAGCAGTACAGAAAAACATAAAGAAAGAGATGGTATATATGTGGAAATAGTGCTTACAAAACTGACCTTTTATTATGATTCCTCCAACTCATAGGATAGTTTTATTTGTGTAAAAATAGTTGGTCTCTGGTACTATGAAGTTAAGAAATTGAACATGTTGTCCACAATAAAATGTTACGACTAGTTGCTTCATTGCCTAATAGTTTGGGTAATTGAGCGTTACTGTTCATAAGTTAAAGTTCAGGAATTCAACAGAGCTTGTTAATCCACACATTGGTTTCTTGTGACTTTTTTAGTGATTATATATAAATTTTTTAACGATAACATACTAATGGAATTCCAGAAGCTGGTTATCTGACAAATGCTGTAGCAAAATAATTTCAATGCTGGTGCTTTATGGATTTGCATATTGTTACAGCTTCTTGAGACCTCATCATCTGTGTTCTATGTACTTATGTTTTGTGCAGACAGATAGAGCTGCCATGCTTGATGAGATAATGGATTACGTGAAGTTCCTAAGGCTCCAAGTAAAGGTAGAGTTGTTTCAAGTTTAATGCATGTTTTCTTTTTGCACATACATGATAGAATTCCTAATTACTCAATCCTCTCATCTTTGTCTGTTTTACATTCAATTTTTTACTGAAACTTTTTTTACTTTCCTTTGATATTAACATTTTCTGATAAACTGGTAGAAAATCCACATGATTGAGCATAGTAAAGAAGAAAAACTGAATACTTCCCATAGACATTTGTTGTGCAATCAAATACTGGAAGTAAGTTCCTCTTTTTGAGGGTGGGTTTCAGATATCCTAATGTTCATACAAGTGTGTTGTTTTCTTTGGTAAGATATCGAATCAAATTATTGTTGTTATATTGAACAACACAACGAAAGGATAGATTTCATTTTTTATTTTTTATTTTGGTCTGTTTGACCAATTATTTAGGACCCAAACAAATGGCTATTCTGATTTGTTAGGCATGCGGGCATAGAGTGGAAGTAGGTCTTCTTATGATAATGAAAGAAGTGTAGGTTTTTTGTTCTTTTCTTATTAATGCTTTAGTCATATCCTTTACAGGTTTTGAGCATGAGTAGATTGGGCGGAGCTGGTGCTGTGGCACCACTTGTAACGGACATTCCACTATCTTCCGTTGAGGTAATAGATGATAACGTTTTATATTTCCTAGGGTCTGTTTTCTATCTTCTTATAACCAAACACGGTCCTGATCTAATGGCAGGAAGAAGGCGGCGAAGGTGGTAGAAACCAACCGGCGTGGGATAAGTGGTCTAATGATGGCACAGAACGACAAGTAGCTAAGCTTATGGAAGAAAACGTTGGGGCTGCAATGCAGTTCCTCCAATCAAAGGCTCTCTGCATCATGCCCATCTCACTGGCCTCAGCAATTTACCACACGCAATCACCGGACACCTCTAGCGTTGTCAAGCCTGAAATGAACCCTCCTTCCTAAGACCCCAGAAAATGGTAGGTACGCATTCCCGCAGTCCCACCCGAAAACTCACTAGATGCTCTTGGGTCCCACTCCCATATTGGTCGTTTTCCAACCTGCCATATCTTAAGCTTCAAATTGCATTCAAAGTCAGATGCCATAGTTGTTGCTTTTGGCCTTTTGCTTTCAACTTTTGTCAGAACAGGGATCGATGTCAATGCTTTCAAAAAATAGAGCTGGCCCTCCATGTCTTGCCAGCTTCAAGTCAAAAGGAGAGGAATTGTCAAAGATCACTTGATATGCTCTGCTTTATTGCTTCAATGGTGGGAGTAGTGGAAAATGATGGAAAGCCCTTTTGTAGTGGAGGCTCTGTCATTGTTTTGGCTTAGTGGGTTGTGGGACCTACCTAATAAAAGGATTTAGAGGAGTGTATATGAACATTATTGTTTTTTTCCCTTTCCTATGTATGTTTAGAGTAATGTAATTATAGAGGTGGGATAAAGAATGAATAATAGTTGTTTAGTTTGAAAATTCTGGGTGTTAGCCACGTGAAACAGGAACGTTAAGGTGACAGCATATGGAACTTAACATGTTTTAATTTTTATAGCGTGCCGTGTTTGATAATAAGGTGTGAGATATTGCCACCTTAGCGTTTCTTTTGTGCGAGTCCAACAGAAAAGTAATTAATAGACTTATTTTTCAATTCTTCCGAATCATCATTTGAGGATAATAATAATTGAGAGATAGAACCCAACGCTAGCCTTGAGTTATTATTTTTTGCAATCAAACCATCAAAGTCAAGTATTATTGTTAAAGTTTGGCATTGCAGCACAATAAGGTGCCTTCGAAGTCTAAATCTCATTTTGGAAAGTGCTTTTAAAGTGGTTGAAAAAGCTTTTGATGAAATTGTTCAGAAAGCTAAAAAATAGAAGGAAAGGGAATGAGACTAGTAGTCCCTCTTACTCAATTCGATTTCTTGGTTTTTTGGTTTTTTTATTAACTATTCTAAGGGAAATTTTGTACTTTTCCGATTCCTTATGTGTAAGTAAACACCAGCAAAAGTTAAGGAACGAAATGATTCCTTTACCCATATTAAACGCAAAGAACTTAAGAATTAAAATGATTCCAATTCCTATTTCTTGACAGAAAATTTGGCAAACTTTGAAAATGCGATGTTAAAGTGGGACACGAAAATATAATTTAGGGTGCAAATTAGGTCGAAATTAAGGACTAGTAGACATTCAAGCTCATTATATTGGTAGAAAGCAGGTCCTCCGGGATTATTGGCTACTTATCCAAATAATCTTGTATTTAGAGGCGATCCAAATAATATTAGGTTGTCACTTAGTACTACCGTCCACTAATATTCTTCTTCACTCACAAGTTAGAGGTCTTAGGTTCGATTATCGCCAAATACGAATTTGAACCATATTATTGCTAGCCCATTGTGAGGCTAAGCCCGCCCCCAAACTTTTGAAGACCGTCTATTCTATGGAGAAACTACCAGAGTTCCCATCTCGTACCTCTCAAGGAAGAGTGATTCATGGCAATATACTCAACAACAAAAAAAATTATCTGAGATAGGCAGTTGAAATTAGGTTAAATATTTGTTCCCCAATTAAATTCTAACCTAATATTTGTGATCACATTTGTTTTAACCAGTGTCCTAGTTGAATCAAATTTAGTTTCTTCATCTATTTAATTACTTCTAGATTCGATTATGTTTTTGTTGTTTCATCCGTTTTGGTTGCATTGATATTCCTAGTGTTCGAATTCTTTGAGATTCCTTGAGACCGCCATTGCGTTATGTTTTTTGGAGTGAACTGAAATTCATGATTCAGTTTGAATGTCTTATCTATTATATTTGTTGGAGATCGATTCTTCCTTTTATTTTTAATTATTGATTGAAACCCTAGATAAGTAAAGTGGGCTATACGTAATTTTCCGCAGAACCGGTTTCTGCCACCATGAAAGGTGGCGATACTGCTACTAAAGGAACTCGCTTCAACACACTATGCTAGTCCGTTGGAGCACCCTCCCAATCCGATCATCTGTCTCATCACTCGAATATCAAAATTATCACCAAGAGTGCAATCACATGCTCTCACAATTGACAATCTTCCTGACACTTTATTGGTTGAAATCTTTCACCGACTTCCTCGCGATTCTTCTGGTCGATGCAAGTGTGTGTCAAAGCGTTGGTTCACTCTCATCCGGGATCCTTTTCTATGCCTCAGCAGACAGCAGGAAGAAGAATGCATGTTTCTTACCTTGAATAAAGATTTTAAGCCGCAGGGAATTGAACATTTTGTCATGTCTGATCATTCTGCCAAATTCAAGACACGCAGGCTTCGTATGGATTTCCTTCCTGGCTTTCACTCAAGTATAAGAGACCGGTTTGAGATATTAGGGACGCATGATGACTTATTTTTGTGCTGCATTGGATTTTATCAATCGGGTAATTACTACATCTGTAATCCTGACACCAAGCAATGCATTTTTGTTCCTCAGAACCCTATCCACGTGGACGTTTGGCATGAACGAGGAGGATTCATTTGTGAGCCCTACTCCAAGTACTTTAGGGAAGATGGTACTGGTCCAGAATATCAAAAAGGGAAAAGTAATATGGTCCAACTTAATTCTTACTACAGGTGCAAGGTTGTGTTGATTCATAAATTCACTGGACCCTCCTTCGAATTCAAAGTGGAGATCTTCTCTTCGGAGACTTGTAAATGGACTAAGTCACTGGTATCATGCCCACGACGCGTTAGCTACAATCATATGACTAAGCAAGGCGTTGGTTGTATTGGTTGGCTTCTGGTGGCTTTCGTATTGGGCTGGATATGTTCAACAGCATGACTGCAAGTGCTACTAGTAGAACAGCGAATGTTATTGATCAAAAGTATTGTCGTTTCGTTAAATTGGATGACTATTATGACAATGACTTTGAAGGAACTAAGTGCCTAGGTGTGTGCCAAGGGCATCTTCGAATGTGCAGTTTGCTTGCCTGCAATGAGGCAGGGCAGGTTTTGGCTATTTGGGAGTTGAAAGAAGAAGCGGATAGTTGCAAATGGTGTTTGGTACACAAGATTTTGTTCGACCAAATGGATTTGGCCATATCTCTAAGCCAGCACTGGGGGAATCGAGTTATGCCAGTAGCTGTCCACCCAAATAATGAGGATGTCTTGTATCTACGTGTGATGAGAAACCTTGTCATATTCAACACTCGTACAAGAGCGTTAGAGATAGTTAGGAAGAACAACAGTTCACAAGCCTTCCAAATTTTGCTCCCATGGCTGCCAACATCCATGCCTAACCTAGAGGAGCACACTCTGACCGGAAAGAACAGGAAATTGAAGAAGAAAAACAAAGTACGGAGAGAGTAGCATACCATCTCCGGAGTAGATTAATTGGGATCGCCCGGGCTTCTCTGCCGTTATGAAGTGTGTAGTTTAGTACTTTTTCCTAAAATTTGACTCCTGGTTTTTTAATTAGAGGATGAACTAGTTTTTTCTCTTATCTTTTATGCCTCCCTTTATTACAAAAAGAATAATTGATTCTTTGCGAAATGAGTTATTCTTTAATTGTCGGGCTATAAGAGAATATTGTGGTGCACAAGAGGATTTGCAATTCTTGTAATAGCGATGTTGAGTTTTCGGATTACACAATTGAGTTCTTCATTTTTCTTTTTTTGGTTATTAGTGAATTGATTTGTTCTTCCAAATGTTAGTGACTGGGAATTGATTGATTTTTAGTAATAATATAAGCAGTGGCCGGAAATCATACAAAACCGGAATTCATCATCAATATGGTTGTGGGTGCACGGTGTATCACAAATGTAGTCCCATGACGAAATTTACTTACTTTTCAAATCCAAAAATTAAATTATATGAAAAAAAGTTCGAATAAAAGGGTATATAAGTAAATGACCAAAAAATGACCTGCAACTTTAATCGTGCATGTTGGTTTCGTGGGTGGTGAAAGGATCTTTTTCGTGAGAATCCTAGGGGTTCTGTGATTGTGACCGTTCATCGTACATCATGTAGTTAGAAATCATTTCAAAAATTTAAAATTTAAAATTAAATATAAATAGTACTTAACGAAAATTGATCACACGATGTACGATGAACGATGAACGATCACGATTACGAGATCCCTAGGATCCCCAAGAAAAGGATCCTCGAAAGGGAGACCACATCCAAAATCATCTCTCCAATAGTAGAAATTCTAAAATCCACATACCGTACCTGCTCATCTCTACAGCCCAAGACACATAAACAACTAACTTACCCCTCTATTTGTCATGCTAACCTGTCCACTTTTGGTCTCAACCCCCTCTCACACCAACTTCAATCCGGGTGTCATAACCAAGAACCTCTCATCTAATAGAAGTAGGAGGTAGGATCCACAATATAAGAAGGTCTCACCTCTATTATATAAGTTGTTTAGACAAAATACAGTCTTCTTAAAAATTTCCTTCGTGCAATTCCTGTGTGGATTCGAGTCACTAATCATGGCACTTCTTCATTGGCTTGAAAGAAATGGAGGAAACTTATAAAGAACCCCTGTGCTTTGAATTTCGAAAGCTCAGACATGGTTAAAAACTCACTTATGCGACATGTTTTGGTTGTGGCACCAAACCCTAAAGTACGAGAGATTTTTCAGTGTGCCCGGAATACATGGCAGTAAGTCCCTGGCCTCGGAAATGTAGATAATTAATATTGACAAGGAGAGCCAACCAATGCTTGGACGTGGATTTTAATTGAACAATGGATTTCCGAGGGAG
>JAOTRO020112832.1:0-13631 GCA_028566515.2 Pyracantha coccinea | reverse complement strand
GGGATCTAACACCACATGCACTATGGCCGTTGTGGATTACAAATTACAATGGCCAATGCCCGTTGTAAAAGAATTTTCCAAAAAATAAAAATAAAAGTAAATTATTTAAGAAATATATATATATACATATATATATATATATATATATAAATATATGGATCCGCCCCCATATATATTCATTTACATAATTACACCTTTACTAAAATATAATAATACATAAAAAAAAAACCACAAAATTACGAATTTAATATAATACAATAATGTTTAAAAAATCAAATATTTAAAAAGAATTAATATACTAGACTACAACAAAATCATGTATAAAATCAAAGAGCTATCCTAAGAAATATGAAATTATCTATTAAGTATGAAACACTCATTTGTTTACAAAAAAATTGTCGCTTAGAAAACTTCACTTTTCCTTGAACTGTATGTAAAAGATTCATAATTTAATAATCGCCTCTGCCGCTGCCTCTTCTTCTAGTTGAAAAGTTCAAAATGTACACAACAAGAAATTGAATGAAATGAAAACTGATCAAATTTAATAAACGAAATACTATCAACTAGGAAATTCAGAAGAATCACTATTAACAAATTCAAACAATCGATACGATAATTCATAATTTTAAAACTTAATTAAAAATAGATAGAGAGAGTGAAAAAAAATGAAGAGTAGATTTGTGGCTGAAATCGAACCAAAGTTGGACATGAGCAAAGCTTATGAAAGAATTGGATGAGACTTTTTGGAGGCCATGATGCATTGGATGGGCTTGGCAGAGGGATGGATCAATATCGTTATTGCATGCATGCGTTCTATCTTTTTTACAGTGATCATCAATAGGAAAGTGGGCAAGTATTTCGATCTGGAGAGAAGGATTAGACAAGGTGATCCTTTTTCACCTTATCTATTTTTGCTTATTATTGAAGCCTTCTCTTCTCTTATCTAGGAGTCATGTAGAATTGAATGCTATATAAGATTCAATTAAGTAATGATGGTTCAACGTTATCTCATTTATCCTTCACGAACGATAATCTTATCTCATTAAAGCTAATAAGTGGCATTGCAAAGAAATTATGCGTATTCTTAATGTATGGTGTAATGCTTCAGGTCAAGAAGTTAATATGGACATGTTCCCTCTATTCCACTCTCTAAATTGTCTCGTCGATCTAGTCATTGATCCGAAGTGCATTCAGAAAATTGCTCCATCTGATTGCTTAGGCATCTATTTGGATCTTCTAACAAAGTGGGGCAGATCAAAGAAGAGTGTCGTCCACTTTGCAAAGGTTTCAACTGAAGATAAAAATTCAGTCATGTAAACTAAATTCATTGCCCATGGTTGGGGTGAAGTAACGATCAAGGGCTGCCATGGCGGTGCCTACTAATCCCGTGCAATGCTTCCGTTTCAGTGTGGAAGCTAAATTCATTGTCCATGGTTGAACCCATCCATGAGTCAGATTGAAAGGGCTAATCCTATCTTTAATACATTCCTAATTAAAGATTAACTCAATCAAGTAAGGAATCCCTGTCCCAATCAATTAGGGATACTTCCACCATTATCCCAAGATATTTTCTCCTAATTAATATTTTAGGAATATTCTTTCCTCATTCATCCAACGGATGACACACTTTGGCCAATACGATGCCGCCATGTGTAGGGCAAAACCTTAGCCCCATGGCCGGCCACGTCCTCCTATAATACCTCTATCTCTACCAAATTTTTATAAGTTTTTGCTACGCATACAAGCCTTAAAGACTCACTCTTTTAAGAGAAACTAACTTAGGCATCATAGATCCATTGGCCAAACCCCTTCTTTTATGGGCGCGTGAGGCTTTGGCCTTTGATCAAAGGTGTTGATTATTTTGTAGGTACAAATTCGTCAAGACTGAAGGCAGCGGAATTTTGCTACCATAGATTGGTGCTTTCATTAAGAGCTTGATCAAATACTCAAAGAAGACTCTCGCAATTGGTTTTTAGAATTTTTTGTTAAGTTGAATTTCTCACACACCGTATCATTTAATTTTTCCTAGAAAAGTTTCTTGATCAATCCTCGGAGAAATGATACAATGGTAGAAAATTTTGTAAAGTCTACACTTTTAGGTTTAGCTTTCCTTGTCAACATTGGATTTTTACCACATGCTCAATCTAGCTTTAGGCATTTTTCTATTTATGGGCTGTGTTTGCTGGGAAGAAATGCTCAATGATGTGGCACATCTCACTTCAAAAGGTTTGTTCATGCATGTGCATTTCACGTCTACATTCTGACTAGCTTAATTGTATGGTCAGGCTTACGTGTGGATTTTCAGCAAGGTGGGTACGCAATTTAAGACTTACCTACATGGGCCAACTGACACCTTTTTACTAGTTACCACCTTTTAGCCATGGATCTGCCCAAATCGTTTTGTAGTGTGACACGTGTTCCTTGTCCTTGCTAGCTGAAAAGAAACATCCCATTTGCATATATCTTTAACTAGGGTTTCATTTATTCTCTGGGGTTTCAAATTTTATTTCCTAGAGAGAGAAAAAGAGAAAAGAGCATTAAGGCTTAACCTTGCTCTTTGTTCTTTATTATGTAACCCTAGTTGCAAAACCTTCCTTCATCCATTAAACACTCAATCATTGAATAATAGGGTTGCATTGTTTTTTTTGTTTTTCATTAAATTTGTGGTAAAGTGTTTCTAGTTTCAAATTTTAAACTGACCCATTTTTGAATTCTCGTCAGCTTCTTCCGTCAATAGTTTGGCTGGAGAAACTGACTGGACATTTGAATCCAGATTTGCATATCATTGCCATATCATCATATGCATAGTTTGTGTGTTAGTCTCGGTGCCACAAGGTGAAGAGCTTAGGACCTGCCACTTCGTGAAGATCGAAGGAATCCGTTTCGTGTAAGGCAAGGTTGCACAAAGGTAAAGCTGCTTTGTAAACTAGGTATAAGAATTGAGCTTTGCGTGGTACTTTGTAAGAATCTTGATTATACTAGTGGATTGGACTCCGTGGAGAGTCCTCTGGTTTTTAACCCAAATGTGGGTTTTTCCGGCCAAAAATATCTTATGTCCAAAGTTATTTATATTGTGTCACGTATCCCACATACATGTACATGCTACATGTTTCACATGAATATCTAATTGGTATATGCTCACAATCATGCTCACTTGACACATTAATAACTTGGAATGAATTAAGGCCTTGCTGAATAGGATAGTTTTTGGTATTTGAAATTGGTTATTGAATCTTTGATTTATTGAATAACAACTCTACCTTAGTTGACTACTGGGCTTGACTAGTTAGTTGAGTATATTATAATTTTTATATACAGGATATTCAGCCTGGTACCAATTTCAAATTTCAAAACCATAATGAACAGAATACCCCTATGTTCAAGGATTTGGATTGGAGAATAAAGACCAAGACGTGGTCCGCATTGATGATCCTCGAGGCTTAACGTGACGGTAGAAATAGCGTGTTGTCAGTTGAGCAACAGAGGCCCAAACCCAGAATGGCGCAACCTAGGCCCAGCGAGTAGCAGCGCAAATGCTCCAAGCCCATAGGTAGGTGGCCCACGCGTAAGCCCAATGGCATGTTGAGGGCAAACAAACCTGTATGAGAGGTCCTCCAACCACCAAAGACTTGGGACATGTCTTATTCTAGTCACTTCAGACGGTTCAACACTAGAGTAGCACATCACCAGCAGCAGAGCACCACAGACCTAGTTGCCCAACTCCTCTTACTGCGCATATATTGGCCCAGGCATGCCCTAGCTCCAGAGATTACACCTAGCCGTGCCGAAACCTACTATGCTGCTCCCAGCCACCCTCGATCTTGCACCACAACTCCTAGTCGTTCCAATCTTGCATCGCCACTCCCAGCCACAATGACTCATGCTTCATAGCTCTCTGCCGCACTGATCAGGCCTAAGGTACTCTAAGCTTCAAAGTATTCAACGACGAAGTAGAACAAGAGGCTTTAACCAACAACCCTTACTAGTAAAAAACTTATCGGTCAAGAAGCTTGCAATCCATTTAGATTCTCAACTGATTACTAACCAAGCCTCAGGAAAATACACGACAAAACATCTAAGGATGGCACAACACTTAGATCAAGTTTTGGAGCAGTTCACAACATTACTCACTTTCCAAGCAATTCGAAGTCTCAAGCGGATCACCAAACAAGACCTCGCATGCCAATGATTATTTCAGTTGTCTACCAGTTAAGTTTTCCTCTACTACACTCACAATAACGGCTTCTATGCTCTCTAGTGCGAAAACGAAAACTAATTCCTCAACACCCATCTTGGGTCTGCCCTCTAATGTGTGAGCATAAACGTCTGCATCTGGGTTTGCACTTTAGTGCGAAAGGGTAAACTAATTCCCCGACCCCTATCTAGGCATGCTCTCCGATGCGAGAAGGTAAACCAATTCCTGGACACCCATTTAGGTCTGCTCTCTGGTGTGAGAAAGTAAACTGATTCCTCGACACCCATCTGGTATGCTCTCTAGTGCAAGAGCATAAACTAATTTCTCCATACCCATCTAGGTGCTCTCATGTGTAAGAGGGTAAACTAATTCCCTAACACCTATCTGGGTTTGTATATAGGTATGTTCTCTAGTACGAGAATGTAAACTAATTCCCCGACACCCATCTGGGTCTGTTCTCCAATGCGAGAAGGAAAAGTAATTCCTCAACACCCATCTAGGTAAACTCTCCAGTATGAAAGGGTAAACTAATTCTTCGACACCTATCTGGGTCTGCTCTCCATTGCAAGAGGGTAAACTAATTCCCGGACACCCATCTAGATATGCTCTCTAATGTTAGAGGGTAAACTAATTCTCTGACACCTATCTGGGTTTACTTTCCAGCAGGAAAGGGTAAATTGCCCATGAATTTCCACACAATTACAGATCTTTTTCATGTTGTGATGCAGGTTATGCAGCTCAAATGATCGAAGACTTAATGACCAGATAAGCAGTACAGGATCAGGGGGTAGCAACTCGTGACAGACTCAGCAGTTCTACGCCCCTAGAAGCCAAAACTTAAGGCCATAATGGCTATGCAGATATCATCTGCTTTTTTAAAAGCAGCGTATCTAGCTGCTAGTATTTTAAAAATCGGCCTAGGCGCTACGCAATGGTCAGTCGCTGGGATTAGGCCCAAGTCAAAAGGAAAATCGGGGAAGAAATTAGGCGAGCGCCTAAGGGGTCTTAGCGGACGTTGAGAAGCCTAGGCGGTCTGGGCATGGTTGAAAGTTGAAGAACTGAGATTATTATGATGAATTGTTTTATGTTTCAATCTGTAGATGGAAAAGCTATGTGTTCCAACAAAGAAGACGATGCAGAGGCAAAACCTCATTTTCTCTCTCCCATTTCACGTGATAAACCAACCCTTTGTCTTCTTTTGTAAGTTTATCCAATGATGATCGACCACCTAACATCCTAATTGATAAAGGCTTCTATGAATTAAGAGGTGGTACATATCCTGATAAAAAAATTGGGAGGTGTGGTGCCTGATGTCTCATGTTTCTCCACCATTCAACCAAAAATCCATCTATTTAAAACAATTATTTCTTTTACAATTTACCATAAATTTATAAGGACTCTCAAAAATATTTTGTCAAGTACTACGAACTGTTAGTTAATCAGTTGAATTTTCATCTCATATCATTAAATCACTTGAATGTTGTATGTTGTATGTTGTATGTTAAATAATATAAGTAATTAAAATAATAAACCCAAATTTATATATAAGTATAGTTTTTTAAGTGTAAATAAGCACTTGTTTATATAATATATAATAATCTTACTTAAATTTGCCTAGTCCACCTAGGCGCTAGGCCTCAACCAACTGACAAATTAGCGCCAAGCGTTTTTTAGAACCTTGCCGGCTGCCAGCCTCATGGCTAAAAGTTTTGCAAGACGCTTCAAGCAAGCAAAGTTTTAAGAAAAAACAGAGATCAAGTAAAGTGAAGAAAACAATTTGTTAAATTTCTAGCATGTTGATAAACTTGTATGAAGGTCGCCAAAATCCGACACAAACTAACAAAACAAACTACTAATTTAGGAGCTTGGATGACCTTGAGCTATCCAGCAGCTATCTTTCCTTCAGCCACCATTTCACACTCAGTAGTTTGCTCATCCAACACTTCATCTTCAGTAGCTCCGATCTTGGCAACTCCATCCTCTACTGCTCCATCTACAGCAGCTGAGAAATCAAACTCAAGCAATTCCCTCCTTCTTAGCAAGCAGCACAGACTTGGTAGCAGCAGAAGGAGCAAGCTTTGACGTCTCTGTAATAGCTTAATTCACTTTTCCAAGTAACAGACTTTCCTCCCCTACTTCTCATAATGGCGAGCCTTTCAGAAGCCCATCCAGACAGCTGGATACTTCACTTTAAATAGATCGATGTCAAGTTTTCCAGAAGCAACATAGGACTTCTTCTCACCTCAAGGGCCAATAAGCAAGCTAACCTACTAGCACGATGTTGCGCCATTCTCCTCGGCGCAAGCCAAGCCAACTCTTGACCTTAGCCAATCACGATGTGCCAACCCGCAATAGCTCCCTTGAGCTGTCTTACCTGTATCGCAGCCTAGTGGCTATCCAATCATTTCCTCGGCCCGGCCGAGCCATTCCATCGAGCTCCGAGGCTCTAGAAAAACAAAGAAGAAAGAAAATTAAATCTTTCTTACCTTGGTGCAATACGGAGAAGAAAAACAATGACAACGATCAACTCTTCACAAGGGCAAGCAAAGAAGAAAACTAGAGGAGGGGTTTACAATATCCTGTAGCCTTTTCTCTCTTTCTTGTAAGGATAAAATTGTTCTTCAAGTTTATTTGGCCCCTTACTTAAGACAGGCTTAAATAAGTCTTGATGGCAATTGGCTTCCCTTTACCATGAAGATTCTGTTTCCAAAACAAGGTGGAAAATCTACATGAAATTGGGAAACAACTCTCTATACACCTGAGCAGCTTGAAATCCCTACACCTACTGCCCTTTTCTATTTGCAGTCTAGCAAGCACGAGGACATTTATGGAGCCAGAAATAACCCCAAAAACCCAGAAGACAACATGTGAACTTTTTCTCCAACTGGTCCCACGCCCAGCTCAGCGTCCATGAAGGTCCAAGCAGCTGACACGACTGCTCAAAGCTCCCTTGCTCGTGGCATGGAAAAGTCAAAGGTATTAAAGATATGGTTAATTACTAAATCCTACCTTTAACACATTCCCAATTGAAGGTCAACTCAATCAAGTGAGAATCTCTATCACAATCAGCTAGAGATACTTCCACCATTATCCCAACATGTATGCATATAGTTGTAGCCTTATTATTTTTATTAGCAAAATAGACCCCAACAATCCCCAAACTTTATGATCCTATTTCCAATTTCCTACACACAAAATTTTTCTACTAAAGATTTTCTACATTGACCACATTTTTTTTATATGTACGATATAATCTTATATTAAGGGGTACCATTTACTGTATTATTTCAAATATTTCAACACTAAATTTGTATAGAAACGTACATACACGCACTCGGAAACATATGGTTGGAATCCTTCCCCAAATAATTATGTTACGTAGTGTTAGAAATAATTGTAAGGTTGAACTTGATGTAGGTTTTTGTAATTCGAAATTTTTTGTGCGGTTATGACAACTGCAGGTTCTTTTCTGTTTAGGCTTTTCGACGGTTTTGCAGGTAGATACTGTGGCTTAGCAAACTTTAAGTTGGACAGTCAGGATGTGATTCAATCAAATTATTATTCTAGGAGATTTCAAGATTTTGATTCAGAGAAGAAAACAAAAATTAATGATTCCATGAAAAAATATTTATAATTCGGGATATTTGGCATCCTTTGAAGTAACTTACTCATTTGATGATCGCATGCGCATACTTGGAGAAGCTGATATATGGCGGTGAAAAATTTGACAAATTTAGGACATCAGAGTTCTCGATCATGGTAATGATTTGACCTGATGGGCAATGGGATCCATACAAGTTCCTGGTAATGATTTATTTCAAGTTTAACAGAAAAATGTACACACGCACAACATCGCATTTTCTCAGAGAAAGTGTAGCAGGAAAGTCCAAACATATTACGATGGTTTAAGCACCATTAAACACATCGATAAAAAAAAATTATAAGAAAAAAAAGCACCATTAAACACATTTTAAAGCGACTCATGAGCTACCGATCGAATTGAAATCCATATTTGTTGATTCAACTATTTTTCGAAATGTTTGAACCGCTCATAAGTAGTTTTGTGTTAATCACGCAAAATTTGCTTGGATTCATGTTCTACTTTTGCTCGATGAACTTTCAAATTTGCTTCGAGGCCTTAGAGCTTAATTAGTACCTTGTGTCGTCCACTCCGTTACGCTCAAAGGGTGTTAACGAAATGGTAAGGGAAATGTTAGAAGACTTTGAAATTCAACAAGAAGAACTATATTAATAATATTAATAATCTAAGGGACATTGTGAAACATGAGAGTGTAAAGAGGACATGCTAAAAGTTTCAATGTATTTATATTGCTCTTTGTATGGAATGTATGGCGTGTATCGTGTATGGTATGTTTGGAACTATGTTTGATAAAAAAAAATGTATGGTGCGTATCATGTATGGTTGATCGAAATCATAAACCACCATGAATGTAACAAAGAGAGCTTGAAGATAAAACCTAAGAGAGGAAGACTGATTTTCTTATTTATGTGAAGAATGAACATTACAGACCTTATCCCTTTAGGATCGTATGTATAGCTCATTACATAAAGCAAACTTATATTTACACCACTTAACTATCTTAAGATAACATATGAACTCACTTAAGTTGATGTGGCACTAGTTTTATCTATTAGCCTCCCTCAACCTCATGGTAGGATTCTGTAGCATAAGGTTGCTGCGTAAAAATAAGAATTGAGGGGAATGAAGCCCCTTGGTCATAATATCTGCAATTTGATTAGAACTAGAGACATGAGAAATCACCAAATCTTTCTTATGAACACGTTCACGAATGAAATGAACATCCAACTCGATGTGTTTAGTACGACCATGAAAGACAGGATTATGAGCTAAGGAAATTGCTGAGATATTATCACACCACAAACTAGGAGGTCTAGCTAGATAAAGATGAAGATCACATAAAATTTGTCGGATCCAATGTAACTCACAAGCAGTTTGAGCCAAACTTCGGTATTCTGCCTCGGTCAAAGAGTGAGACATGGTAGGCTGCTTCTTTGCACCCTAAGCAATAGGATTACGGCCTAAAAAGATAACAAAACCACATGTAGAACGCCGTTCATTAGGGTCACCAACCCAATTTGCATCATGGTAGGCTTGCAAATCTAAATTGCCTCTAGAAAATTGAATACCAAACTCAATGGTGCCCTTAAGATACCTTAGTATACGTTTGACAACTATGAAGTGAAGTGTAGTAGGTCTATGCATGAATAGGCAAACCGTATTAACAACGAAAGATAAATCAGGCCTACTAAATGTAAGATATTGCAATTCTCCTACTAAGCTCCGAAACAAGAATGGATCAGCTAGAGGTTCGCCTTCATACTTTAATAGTTTGGCTTCTAGAACAAGATGAGTTGCACGAGGTTTGCACTCAGTCATGCTTTCGACAGTAAGTCAGTTGCGTATTTAACTTGATTCACAAAGATACCTTCATGTTCGTAATGAATATGAAGCCCAAGAAAATAGGACAACTGACCAAGATCTTTCATATCGAATTCGGAGCTAAGAGTCTTGACAAAGGATTCCAAAGTAGCAGAGTTATTCCCAATTAAAAGAATATCATCAACATAGAGTAATAAAATGATAACAACGAAATCTGTGCGTTGAACAAACAGAGAAGAATCTGATTGTGATAGCTGAAATCTCAAGCCCAAAACATGAGTAGTGAAACGTTCATTCCAGGCCTGTGGAGCCTGTTTTAAACCATATAGAGATATGTGTAATCGGAAAACCAAGTGAGGAGAAGTATAATTCACAAAGCCAAGGGGTTGTTGCATTTTCACTTCCTCATAAAGAAAGTCATGAAGGAAGGCATTCTTGACGTCTAATTGCTTAATCGTCCAACCTAAATTAGTAGCAAGGGCAAGAACAAGTCAAACAATAATGTGCTTAGTAACCGGACTAAAGGTTTCATCATAATCCACTCCTTCCTCTTGTAAATAACCTTTGGAAACTAATCGGGCTTTGTGTCTAGATACTGAACCATCAGCGTTCTTCTTGAGTTTAAAAACTCATTTACAACCAACTAAGCTCCTTGAAGCAGGGAGTGGAACAAGAGACCATGTATGTTGTTGTTGAAGAGCTTGGTATTCTTCTTGCATTGCTTTATACCATTCATGAACTTTCATGGCCTGTCGATATGTCTTGGGTTCAACAAGACTAGGATCATGAGAAATGGAGGCATGAAGTGCGCGTTTCTTGGTAATTCCTAACTTTGCTCGAGTGATCATAGGATGGTGATTGTGATGAATTAAAGTAGTGGATGTAGATGACATGGAAGCACCAGAATGATTCTCTGGAACAATATGAGTAGTTGGAGGCTGTGAATCTTGATTGATTGGAGGAGGAATATTTTGTACCACTCTAGAAGTATCATCAAACTGCATATGGATATGAGCCAAATTTGTAGCTTCTGAAGGCCTTGGAGCATCACATAAAGGAGTAATAGAAGTGAAAAATAAACTAGTCATCTGTGCATGATCAATGGCCTTGATTAATGCCAAAGGAAACACTCATTCATAAAAAATAACATGCCTTGATACATAAACCCTTGCAGATGCAATATGATAGCACATGTAGCCTTTGCAATCGAGAGTATACCTAATAAACACACATAGGTCAGTCCTATCTTGCAACTTATTGTGATTATATGGTCGCAATAGTGGATAACAAGCGGAAAGATCTAACAGTAACGAGTACAGTCATCAACAAACACAACATAATACCGATATCCTGAGATAGAAACATATGGACTTGGCCCCCAAACATCAGGATGGACCTTATGAAAAGCTTCACTAGCTCTATTTACACTAGGAGAAAAAGGCAAATGAGTCAGTTTACCCTTCAAACAAGATTGACAAATCATTGAAGATGAATCTACAGAACAAGAGATATTAGCCTGAGACAACATAATAAAAGTAACATCATTACCAGGATGACCACAGCGTTGATGCCACATGTGTGAACTGATATTCTGACCAAGAAAAGCACGTTTGGTAAAAGTTGGATTAAGCTTAATTTGGACAAGAATGGGATACAACCCATCAGTGCTCTAGCCTTGGTACAAAACCTTCACCATTTTGTCTTGAATTTCAAAAATAACCTCATCAAATAAGAAACGACACTTGTTGTCCAAACAAAATCGTCTTACTAATAAAAGATTCTAACTTAGTTGAGGAACATGCAACACATTACGCAAATGAAAAACTCAAGAACCAAGAGTTAAAGTAGCATCCCTAATATGTAAAATAGGGAGTGAAGCATCATTACCTACTATAATGGTATCAGTTGAAGAGCAAGGTCGCACTGCAATCAGACAGTTGATATCTAAGACCATATGATGAGTTGCACAATTATCTATGAGCCAAATATTTAGAGGTTGAAATGGCACTGAAGACATGGCAGTGAAGGCCTGCACTGAAGAGGGACCCTTTCCTTGCACAGCATAATGGTAACGATGAGGACAATCAGCACCAGTATGACTCTGCTGCTTACAAATCTGACAAGGTATTGTGGATGAGCTAGATGTTGGGACACTAGAAACTGATGGAGATCGTGGTGGTGCAAGATATGATGATGCACTTGGACCAAGGACTCCTTGCCCATTATGTGGAGGAACATAGTAGTATGAGCCGCCTCCATGTGAAGAAGATCCTTCTCCATAAGAAAATTGAAGGGAACCACCATAAGAACTTTAATAACCACCAGAGCGAGGAAATTGTCCACCATTATAAAACTGTAATTCACTAGATTGAAATGAAGGAAATTGTCCACCATTATAACCACCATTAGGATTTTGAAAAAAATGCCAGGGTGAAAAGATTGTCCGCCATTGGAAAACTGAGGTCCACCAGCTAGAAATGAAGTAGAATTAGGGCCAGAATATTGAGAACAACCATAACCTCCATTATATTGACCCCCTCCATTATATTTGTTTCTGTAATTTCCTTTTCCATGATTAAATCGACCACCAGTATAGCCTCCACGAGACCAAGAAGTGTCATATGAATTGCCCTGAGAATATGGTGACTGAGATGAACTTCCAAGCATATGTTTAGACAAATTTGAGTTAACGGAAGAATAAGTCTTGCTGGAAGAATTAAGTACAGGTTCAGTTGTGGAAGATGTAGAAAAAGATAAACCCTTAGCAACCATGGCAGTAAGCATTGGAGCGTTCATGATAGTATTAGCTTTAGAAATATCACTCTTCCGCAATAAGTAGAGAACGTAACTCAGATATAGTAATAGCAACCGTTCACACTTGAATATGGGAGTGGAAGTGATTATATTCAACTGAAAGGTCATTCAATGTAATCCGAAACAATATCCTTATCAATGACATTAAAACTCGCACAAGCTAAACGTTGGCGAGCGATCTTAATTTTGCTCAAATAGACTTCAATGAAGTCTGTTCCTTTCTGAATGGTTGCAAATTAGTTTTCAATTGCATAAGACTTGCCTCAGAAACAGAAGAGAAACGTTCCTGCAATGTAACCCAATCCTCAAGGAAATCTCACAATTCATTATTTCAGAAAATGCCTCCTCAGATATGGTAGCAATAAGCATGTTCATGATAACGGTATCATGATCAACCCATTGTTGAAATGACTCATTAGTAGAATCAGGACATGGAAGACTACCATCAATATATCCAAGCGAATGATATCCTTTCAGTAATCGTTGGATTTTAGCACTCCAAGACGCATAACTTGTGTCATCTAATTTAATAGACATGAAATCAGATATGTTGCGAAGAATATCCATAGCCGAAGAGTCAGAGATAGCATGATAAACTTGCATAATTGATGAATTCCAGACAAATGACAACTTTTAACAGAAGTAACAATAAAGCAGAGAATCAGCAACAACTAATCTTCCAAAATCAAATATTCAAAGCAATTGCAAAGATCAAGAGATAGGGTTTCGAAGTCCAAATCAATCAAAACATCCAGCAAGACTAAAAATAAAATCGAAATGCACAAGAACGTAGATACCAGCAAGTTTGATTAAATTCCACAAATAACAAAGCACAACAAGAATCAGATCCGAAAGAAAAACCTCAATGGTAAGCGGAAATTGCGAAATCCCAAAGATAGATCGCAGAGTCGACGAACCGAAGAATGAGTACCAAACTAAGCGTAGACGATGACATACGAAGAAATTAAACGTTGCTAAGCATAAGGCTCACAATGACACCATGTTTGAAATCATAAACCACCATGAATGTAACAAAAAGAGCTTGAAGATAAAAGCTAAGAGAGGAAGACAGATTTTCTTATTTATGTGAAGAATGAACATTATAGACCTTATCCCTTTAGGATAGTATATATAGCTCATTACATAAAGCAAACTTATATTTACACCACTTAACTATCTTAAGACAACACATCAGCTCAC
>JAOTRO020112342.1:0-13639 GCA_028566515.2 Pyracantha coccinea | reverse complement strand
TCATCTTGGTTGGGTCCTCCTCTTCTTCTTCGTCTTTGCCTACGGCATCAAGTACCTTAACTTCCAAAGGAGATAAGCAATTTCACTGGAACTTCAAAATGTTAAATAGATAGTTGAGTGTACAACATTACAGTTGAAGTTAGAGAGACAAAATTTGTCCTCTCTTTTTGTCTTGTTTTTGTTTTTGGTTTCATACATTTTGTGTAATTTTGTTTGGCTTTGGATACATTTTTCATTTTCCTTTTGTATAGCTACATTTTATTCTTGAATACTAAATGGAATAAGCTCTGTGATTGTTCTTTAATATTGACGTAACGGATACAAAATTTATTCAACTGAAGAACTCGATAGATGCGGAATTGAGATGAACAAAGAAACAACAGATTTACAGACGATTTTGATAAACTCGAGCTCTGTAGTTGCCACTAGAAAGTAGCAATTTCAGTCCCGTCTTTGTTTGTACAATGAAAGAATAAACAATATACTTTTTTTTTTTTTTTTTGAAAACTCAGATCATAGCCAGTATATGTTTCATAAGCTTGAGTTACTCTGAGATTGGCATCAGCATTCTTATCATTGCAATATAGACAAGGGTGCCGCTCAAACCCTTATTCTTTCAAAACTTGTCTCGCAAGCAACACGAGCTTTTTGTTGCTTAATTCAACCTCCTGATCCTTCAACACCATATGAACCTCCTTCCCTCCCCTCCTCTCACACTTTGCTTTCTGTCTAATTATCTCTATAAAAAAAAAATCAATAGAAGATGTTGACATGACATAATTATAATCATTCACGTAGGATGCTTCGAACATGCTGAGGACTTGAGTGCCTCCAACATGCTAACTGAAATAAGGCCCAAATATTTTGTATGACTAGATTTTGAGAAGATATTTTCTAGGCTTTGTGTTGCGACACAAACCTCTATAAATATTTACACACTTCGGGTGTGCTAGTTCCAGTGTGCACTTTTATTAAAAAAATAAATAGATAGAGTTTTCAAAAGTGAGTTTTTAAAAGGACTTCTAAGAAAAAGTATTTTCTCAAGAGAGGAGAAATTAGATTTCTCATCCCTAACATCAAAATTGGCCTCTAACGTAGTGTGTGCTCGTTTATCGCTTCTATGTCAATTTCATCACTCATCTTGTTTAGAAGGTGTCCAGAGTTAGAGGTCATTTATTTATTTTGGCTTGGAGATCATCAAGGAGAGATCGTTCAGGTGAACAACCTTACTGAAGGTCAAGGTAGAGCTTAAAAAGGTGATGATCTTGTTCCTCATATCTCTTTTTTTTTATCGGTCAGCAAATAATTTTGAAAGATTCATTGTCCGGAATTTTGATATGCAATTTTATTTATTAAAAAAAAAAAAAAACTCAACGGTTTGAGGAAAATTTTATTGATATTGAAAAAATTGTACACCGAGGGACATAAACCTAACCCATCATAATACAAGAAAAGCTGATAATAAATACATGAAAAGAAGGGAGTGTTGTGAAATCGGTGCTATGTGTGCAGTGGAATAAATGAAATAAGACACAGTATTTATGAAGTTCTTCAACAATCAGTGTAACTGGATTACGTATTCGAGGCAATAATAGTACTTTCTTTATTATCTGGAATAATATGAGTACAAGGATCTCTCTCCCTGTTCTTTCCCTCTTCTTCCTCTCTTCTTCGTCTCTTTCTTTGCCTCCATAACTTCCTCTTGATGTGTTTTTGTCATACTTTGGCCTTCATTATATAGACAAATGAATAGGCAAAATGTCAAACCAAAACCTGCCACACTTACTACATAATGGACATCACATTTACTATTTCACATAAAACATCTACTTTGAGTGGCATGTTTACGCATCCATATATGGCATCCACAATTAGAGTTTCATAACACTCCAACATATCAATATGAGTTGCCTTGTTATAATATTGATCTGTTTTTGGATGCTCCCCTTGATTTCAAATTCTTTAGGATGATGCGTGTCGATGCAATACTTGAACTTATGTGGTCTCATTGTTGATTCTTCTGCTTGAGTCTATTACATAGCAGAAGTGGAGCGCAACCTTTGCCTTTAAATGATCTTTCAAAACATCACTTCTCATCGACTCATCCATGCTTTGTAGCTTCAGTGTAAAGAGCCAACATCATATCAACCATTCTAAGGTGTTTGTTGTGGAAATCTGAGACCTAACAACAGTTAAAGATGACTACTCGAGAGCAATGCAAGGTAAGCAATCAGGGACATGTTCCAGGCAATCAGTTCCAGATCGAACGTTTGATTTTAGGTTCCGACCGATTGTTCTCTTTCTCCTTGTCTTGTAGGTAATAGCAAGGGCAAAGGAAAAAATAGGGAAAAAACATGATATGAGATACTTTTGCTTTCAACCCTGATAATATAAGATACTTTTATTCTTGAAGAATTTAATGCTGATGTAAAACTTCTCGATCAAAACTATTTTCTTGCTGAGGAAATGAGTTGAACATTTTGAGAGACTTGATTGAAGAGATATTCTCGAAGAGGAAGAAAGCTAAGTATTCGAGAAGCTTTATTAAAGATGCATTCTCAAAGATGAGGAAGAGTTAGGCATCCTTGTAGGTTGGCCCTGCCATGGAGGACGAATGTCGACATATATAGGGATTTCTCAATAGCAGGTAGTGGTGTTGTTGGGACCATTTCCTTTACACTTGTCGGCAACAGTGGTGTAGTAGGAACAGTAAAATTCACGCGTTTCAACTTTGTCAGAGATCTTTGACAAAGTTGCCCATGATATTCGAAAAGTTGAGATTGTGTCTAAGAAATGCCAAAGAACTTTATGCAGGGAATCTTGACCTTTGAAATTCAGAGATGGGTGTACATTGCTTCTTCTTTTATAGACGCATCAATTATATCTAAAAAGCACTCTCAGAAAGTTGCCTTCATGTGAAAATTGCCTCAGAGATTTTACTTTACCGACCTCATTTTCTTTCATCATTTTTGAAAATGGCTTGCCATCTGACTGTTATTTTGATTTGAATGTTGCGGAAGATGCAGATGTGCCTTCTCAGGATAATCGCTACCAACCATCATTCTTATCTTCTAACGGTTCTCTTAAGATTGGGGACTCTATGATGAGGAATGATATAACCGCTACAGTAGTAGCTAAGAATCTTCTCTAAGAATCTTCTCACTTTCAAGTATAAAAGGATACTTTTAAAACGGTCCATGAATTGGTTGTTTAAGACTTTCTAGCTTTCAGTATTCAGTGTACAATCTCTGTATCCAATATTGGCCAACACCTACTTGCTCGAACTCACCAAGTTAAATCATTAATGGCTGAGGTAGCAAGCCTTAGACAAGAAATTAGAGGGATCAAGCACGAGAAAAGTGAGTTGCACATACTTGCAAATAATTACTTGACGAGTACGAAAAGAAAGTTATACTAGCTGCAGGATTCTGAAAGTCGGATTCAAAGTGACTATCAGAGGTTTATGGCTCTATTCCAAAGGCACCCATTGCCTCCACCATCTGAAGTTCTACAAAATGATCAACCTCTAATGCCTCCCCCTTCTGGAGTTCCGCCAAGTACTGAGGCTCAACATGATCAGTTTCCAATGCCTCCCTCTTTTGAGATTCTGCCAAGTATTGAGACTTCACATGAGCAACCTTTGTGAAAGCTCATTTCCCACTTATTCTTTTGTTCGTTTTGTAGTTGTAACTCACCTTTAATGGATAAGAGTAGTGTTGGCATATTGTTTGATTTGCAGCTCGAGACAATATTTCTTTTAACACTTAAATCTTTAAAGACTCTTCAGGAGTCACAATCTAATATCATTAACTATTGCAAGAGATTTAGTATGTTGCAACAATACCATAATTAAAGCACTCACTAAGGCAATCTATACCATCCATTGGTATTAACTACATAATTTATGCTTTATCCTTTCAGGGCTTATTTCAAGCAACTTGAATACTTCATGAATTTTCTACACTTCATGACACATTACCCTTTTGGAACTTATACAGAGCAATTTGATCCCATGCATACTTCAGGAAATTACTTATGGAGATATGATGTGGGCATCTCACAACCCTTCGTATATAATTCTCCATTCATATGAACTCGTTTACAAGAGTATATCATAATTTCAGGTTTTAATTAGTAACCTTGTGTCATATCATGTGAGTGTATTTCACTATATTACAAATGTCCATATGTAACCTTCTTGGTTCAACATATTTTGGCTATTTGTATTATATATATAGGTCCACTTTTCCATGTTCTTACAAAATTGTCATGGAATTGCCTCTCCATTTTTACCAATAATTTTTCCTTTCATCGACTAACAAAAGAACATGACTCAATATCAACACACCTCATTGATGAATCCAGTATCTAGTAGCTACTTGTAAAAACGAAAATTACTATTGGTTATCATCGGTCCATTATCCCATATTCTCATGTGCATGCGCATGCATAAAAGCTTTTTATTTCTTTGGATATCCATTGCATCTTCAAGGGCATTACACTGTCTTTTCTAGGACAGTCATAGTTTAGAGAATGCGGATCATAACTTCCTCTTGAATGTTTTAGAGCTTGGATTTTAATCTCCACTTCCGAGAGTTGAGTCGTTGGAACCTATACGTTTATCATGCCTCATGAATGAGACATCAAAATTACCATGTCCGCAGATTGTCCTTTTGGGAGGTGTATCCATGCGGCAACTGTCATGCTTCCAGCATGCAACAGTTATGCCTCGGGATTGCAATAGTTTAGTTGTGCCATATTCTTCCTCTTTCGAATGACAGAATCTTTTGAGCCTGAGGATCTGCCACGCTTCAGGCGTGCAACAGATGAATCATTTGCTACCAAATTATTCTATCCAACAAAGGCATCAATTCTTGCAAGCTTATTTGCAGTTGTATGTGATTTTATAACTTTCGTTGCATCACTAAATGCATCTGACATTTGATCGGCAATACTTTGAAGATGAACAATTATTCTCACTTTATTTTCACATTGATTGCTTTGTGAATCAAAATAAAACAAGGTGGGTACATCTCCGTCAATTCTCGTCGTTCTTCTGGAACGGTCTTTTTGTCCCCCTAATGGCGGGAAAACTGTCTTATCAAAGTGACAATCCGCAAACCTAGCGATAAACATATCCCTAGTCAAGGGTTCCAAATATCGAATGATAGATGGTGAATCAAATCCAACATAAATTCCCATTTTGCGTTGAGGCCTTATTTTAGTACATTGTGTGATAGTGCAATAGGCACATTGACAACACAATAAACAAAACACGTAAATGTGTAATGTTTGGCTGGTGCCTAAATACGAGTTGTACTGAGAAGTATTGATGGTTGGCAACAAGTCTCAATCGAACTAATGATCCATCATGTAAAATGGCATGTCCCCATGTAGAAACTGGCAATTTCATTTTCATGAGCAAAGCACAGGTAATCAATTTCAGCCGCTTAATAATTGCTTCTGCTAAACCATTTTGAGTATGCACATGAGGAATATGGTATTCAACATCAATGCCCAATGACATAAAATAATCATCAAAAGTTTGAGAAGTAAATTCTCCAGCATTATCAAGTCAAATACGATAATTTGGGAAATGTACTCGTAATTTAATTATATAAGCAAGGAGTCTCACAAATGCTACATTTCGAGTAGACAATAGGCAAACATGCGACCACTGCGTAAATGCATCAACTAAGACCATAAAATATCGAAATGGTCCGCATTTGGGTTGGACTAGTCCACAATTATTCCCGAGATCTGTAATTCATATTTTTGGAATACATGTTGTGGACTGAGGCTCTTATAGCCTTTATTACAATTAAGTTGTGGCATTGCGACATTTCAAACTTATTGTACTTATTAGGAAACTTCATGTCTGATCTTATTGTATTCTGAGGATCAAGGGACTTCATGCCTGATCTTTTTGTGTGATGATGATCAATGAACTTCAGGTCTAATCTTTTTATATGATGGAACTTCAGGTCCAATCATTTTATATGACGAGGATCAAGAAACTTTAGGTTCTATATATACTCATCATACCAAAATGGAAGTACAATAAATAAATTAAAGTAATAGGCGATAATTCTAGCCATGATAAATAAATTGCCTTTAAGTAAATAAACTTGTGATAAGAGCTTTGAACCAGCACCATTCATATAAATGTGTCAAAAATAGAAAAAGGTGATGATTAAGTCTTCATCATTTTTTTCTTCTTTTCTTTTTCTTTGTATGCCACTTCCTTTTGTTTCATCCTTTTTATTTTATTTTTATTTTCACAACTCTAAGTCTTTTTAGTTACCCAGGAAGTGATAGTAACAATAAGTCCTAATTTGTGTTCCTCCTTCGGTGAGTTTCGAAAGAGTCAAAACAGTTCCCGTAAGTTTTGGTGTCAAGAGTAGTGTCTGCAACTTATGAGAAGATCAAACTGTTAGATCTAACTCAAATTTTAGTATAATATGGATAAGAGGGTAACAATAGCTTACATAAAGAAATAGTTTCAATTTGAGCTACTGAAAATGAAGTTTTGACTCCAATTTTTTGCGGAATTGGAAAACGGGTTGGTGTTTTAAACATACGCGACGATCGCACTGTTTGATACTTTCAAGAAGGAAGTATTTTAATCAGATGCCAGGAAGTTGGAGTTCAAAAGCTATTTACATGGCTGTCAGATTTTCTATGGGTTTTGAGTTTGTACTCTTTTTGCTTCTGTGAGATTTTAGCCGATAGAGGTGAGAGGTAGGTAGAGCTTCACCAGATTTGTGGCGTTGAGCTTTCCACTAACACAAGAGATTTTTGTGCTAATAACATGTTGTGAAATTGGCGGCATGTGTGCAGTGGAATAAATGAAATAAGACACAATATTTATGAGGTTTCTCAACAATTAGTGTAACTGGAATACGTCATTAGGGCAGCAATAATACTTTCTTTATTGTCTAGAATAATGGGAATACAAGGATAACTCTCCCTATTCTTTTCCTCTTCTTCCTCTCTTTCCTTAACTCCATAACTTCCTCTTATTGGTGTGTTTTTATCATACTTTGGCCTTCATTATATGGACAAATGAATAGGCAAAATGTCAAATCAAAACCTACCACACTTACTGCATAATGGACACCACACTTACTATTTCACCCAAAACATCCACTTTGGGTGTCATGTTTATGAATCCATATGTGGCATCTATAATTAGAACTAAGATACAAGGAAAAAGGAGGGACATGAAACCTAACCTCTCTAAAGCCGAACTTGAAGTTCTAAACCTGCAAAAGAAAACAAGGAACATCACAAGGTTAAGAAAAAAAACAAGAAAGTGAGACAAACCTATGCGCCAGAAACAAGGAAAGCCAACATCTTGTTTGAAAATAAAGTGGCACGAACCGTCATTGGAGGGGGATCATGCCATAACAAAGTTGAAGAAAACAAGCCTATGTTAGCAAAATTGTTCGCAACTACATTTCATTCGCGATATATGTAAGAGGCATAAAAAGTCATCTTCCAAATGCGGTCCAAACAAATAGGCCATTGTGTACGAAGATGCCAAGGAGGATCAAAATTAGTCAATTGGAGAGCAGAAATAACACTACAAGAGTCATTTTCCAGCCAAAGACAATGCCAACCACACTGATATGCAAACTCTACACCAATAATAACTGTTGATAATTCTGCATAAAAAGAGTTGTAGTGACCAATCCCTTGGCAGAAACTACCAAGAAACTGACCATGGCAATCCCAAAAAACTCCTTCACAAGCAGAAGGACAAGGATTTCCTTTAGACAAACCATCTATATTAAGTTTAATCTAAGGAAACCAAGGAGAAGACCAAAGCACAGGAAGAATAGTTGGTACCTTGAGAGGGATAGGTTGGATTCCCAAAGAACAAATTATACGAGAGTCAAACCCCTAATAATAATCAGGAATCAAGAATACTAGAAAAGAGTTTTTGGTTTCTCTCATTCATCTAAAAGCACAAGAATAATCACACAACAAATTATTATTATTATTTTTTCTAAAAAAGGACCAGTTGATGGCATCGCCACAACAATCCAAACTTTAAGGGTCGAGAAGGACTCACAGAGGCATTTCAGCCTCCCTGGCCACCATCGTGCAATTCACCATCCTGTCATGCTATTCACCACCCCCGCGAATCGAATGAGGACGTGTCGTGTGAAAGACAGGCCTATAATTGGTCCTCAACCACTAGGGCACATGGTGGTTTACACAACAAAATATTCTAAAGATTGTATTATAATTGAAATAATCAATTAATAATAATAATAATAAGAGAATATAAATTCCAATGAAGGAGATAATCATTCCAAATAAAGATATATTATCAATCCAAATCAATATACCAAAATCCTTGATGTGTTTTAGAGCATAAATAACCTGATATTTTAAATAAATATGATACTTTAAATAAAAATTCGGTACCAAAACAACAAACTTTTTTTCTTAAAATAACTCTAAAAGCGTCTACATTTTCTCAAAACAAAATACAGAAATATTAATTGTGAGGTTGTTCATTTGCCATGGGTGTCTGAAAATATGGAAAGAGATCCTCCGGATCCCTTCTACCAAATCCACCCAATCAATCAATTGGACCCTTGAAATTTGTTCCAATGGCTACAAATTGGGAGCCCCTTTAAAAGTTATAATAACTTTAGCCGTCGGATCAAATTTCAAGGGTCTAGATTAGGTGATTGGGTGGATTTGGTGGAGGGGATCCGGAGATGAATGGTCCGATGTGCCTCCAGTTGTTGCCAGGAACGGCAGTGCAGCTTATGACAAATTGCTGAGAAAACTAAGAAAACTAAGTTTTAGGAAATACATAGAATTATGATTGTGAGTTCTCTTAAATTGTGGCATCTTTTTGCATGACATTTTGAGGATAAGTTCATCTCATATAGAAGAACATATCCCAAATAATAAACACCCAAAAATCAAACCACTAAAAATAACGTGATTTTGAGTTTTTTATGGTGGATATCGTGATTTTCGTGCATATATTGGTGACATATATGTAACTCGAGATTAGGATCTTACTTGGTGGAATACCCCGAGTTTGCTCGCCGCCTTAAGACTACAAGCTCTCCTACATGATCCTACAAACCACGAACAAGAATGCACAAAATTAGAGCTTTCGTGTACATACTTAGGATGCCGTGCGATGAGTTAGCTACAGAGTTTCCTCTAGGGTTTCCCTATAGGTGTCCGCTTTTACTGTGATGAACCGAACGTCTAAAGAGATTTTTGTGATAAGGCTACGAGGGAGAAATTCCTCTATAAATTTCGATTACAAGGAAATGCACTAACCCTCACCTCATAACCTCTATTTGTAGTAATCATGGTAGACTTAGAGTGTAGATAGGTTAAGCTGGTTGGTGCTCAAGTCAAGCCCATCTAGTTAGCATAATTCTTGGCATACTCCAAGGAATATTAGCACTTAGTATCTTATCTCTACGTAATCAAGGTTATACATTATGAGATCACCTTTCATGTCGGTTGGTCTCAACTATTTAATTATATAGAAATATTATTTCGTTTAATTAGAAAAAAAAATTATTTCAATTGTAAGACATCAATATGAAAAGCAAACAAGACATCAATTATGGGTAAAACTTTCGCCCCTCATCAGTTTCCATACCACATTCGTGACGAGTTCAAACGCAAAGTTAAAAAAGAAATGCTAAGGAGACTCTCAAAATGGACTCTTCACCACCTTTTTTATTTTTTTAGTACATCGATATTTTTACACTAAGGGGAGAGTGAGTTCGGCTAAGCCACACAATGGGCCATGAGATTTGAACCTAAGACCTTTAACTTCCAAGTGAAGAGGAATACTATCAGACCGTAGTACTGAGTGGCTATGTTTTTAGTACAATGCATGTTTTTGTAATGTTGGCATGAAAATTTTGCCAAAAACATAAAGTGACGAAAAGTCCATGGATAGTCAACTTTTAAGAAGTCTCCTTAATATTTCTCAAGTTAAAATGATATGTATAGAATCACATGCAAACCAACAAATAGAAATACCTATAGTTCCAACACCAATAATTAACCACATGGCGGCATAAAGCGGGATACTCATACTTGAAAAAGAAACTACAAACTCTTTTGGAAAGATTAAAATACAAACCCAACAAACTCAAACTGATTTTTTTATTTTTTATTTTTTTATAATGGAACTCCAACTATGTAGCATAGTCCAATTTACTTTACCAGCTACAGCTCATTTACAACATAATTTTGTTTTTTTCCTTTTACCTTTATTTATTTATTGTATATGAATTTCATGTCTACACTGCCTATAATTGATTGACAAAAATGATGTTGGCATGTGGGCACCAAAATTATTTTCCAAAATATATGATAAATAAAACAAAGTGTTATAAATACTATTATTCCATCTAACAAAACAAAAATGATAAATATTATTATTGTTGCAATTTTGATTTAGTTAGGAATGTGATTGTGTAAATCTTACAAAATTTTTATGGCATTCTGTCATATCTTATATTTTTTGTAATATTTGTAATACTTATTGGATAGAGATTTTACCTTTCCTACTAATATAAATAGGCACAATAAGGTGAGAAACTACACACCTCAAAATCACATCAAACTATTCTGCACTTCCTTTTTCTCTTTTTATATTAGTCAGTTTAATATGTCCTACAACAACTATTGTTTTTTGATATGTTTTATTCTCACACAAAAAAAGAATAAAAATAAAGAAATGCTCCTATTAAAATTTGCAACCCACTTTTGGCTCCCATGTTATAATAATGAGAACATTTTTGCTCACCGTCATAAATTATGGTGTGTGTTTACCATTTTATTCATCATCGTTAGATGAGTTTGAGTTTCGAGATTCATGTAGTAGATAGACACAAATCTTATTCAAACTCATCTAACAGTAATAAATACGATAGTGAGTGTTACCACTGCTTAAGAGTGATGAGCAAAAATGCACTCATAATAATCCCTCGTGAAAAATGAGTCAGTCGAAGCTTCCAATACGTTTCCAATCTGTCGGATTCAATGCCTCCAGCTCACACACATCTTATCTAACGGCCAAGGATGCCCTAATATAATATTATTATCTTAAATTCAAAGCATTTGGTATCATGGAAAGGGATCATCTCCGGATCCCTTCCATCTAATCATCCTCATCAAACAATCCGGGCCCTTGAAATTTGATCCAACAACCAAAGTTATTATAACTTTTAAAGTTGGCCCTTGTTTTTAGCCGTTGGATCAAATTTCAAGGGCCCGAAGTGTTTGATGAGAAGGATTAGGTGGAAGGGATCTGGAAAGGATCCTTTTCCTGGTATCATATTCTTTTCTTTTATAACTTTATGTAAGGCCAAACAACAGTTCCCTTAAATTGTTTTCAAAAGGAGCTCCAATTTTGTCATATTGCTTTTTGATGTTTTTCAATTTTATGAATTTATACTTTTTTTATTTTTTAATATATGATATTATCAATGTTGTGCAAATGTGGCTTACATATTAGAGCATATTTATCACTTTAATACCTCCTCCTTGTGTTGTAGCCCAAGTGAACTTGTTACCCAAGTAGCCCAAATCAATCAAACTACGTCGTATGAGACAATTACGAAACCCCTCCATATGTCACTCACAACACAGATTACCACCTTCTTGCTCATCCGCACAAATTGCTTCATTAAAATCACCTATGCAACACCATAGTAGTGAAGAATTAGCTCGGAGTTGCCCAAGTAAATTTCAGGACTTATGTCTATCAACCTCTGCAAGGAAACCATAAAAGTAGGTGAGTCTCCACTAATTAGGCTCCCCCACTCCTGCAACATCAAAGTCCATGTGATTATTAGAGTAAGATAGCAGAGACAAATTTGCCTCCTCATTCCATATTGCTCACAACCCACCTGAACTACCTCTACTCGGTACCGAAAACAAACAATCAAAATTCAATTGTGATTTTAATCTTTCCATATGCTCTTTCGAGCTCTTTATTTCACATAGAAAAATCACAATGGGATCTTTAGCGAGGACCAGCCTCTTTAGTGTACGAATTGCTTGGAGGTTCCCAAGCCCCTAGCAATTCTAACTTATGTAACTCATTGGTCTCGGCGGGGCTGTTACATGTCAGCCTCCACCGTTGTTAAACTTATTGGTGCATTATCAACAAAATGCTTCTTTGCTATCGATGCTTCTCTTTCCAAACCTTCATCTTGACTTATCCTCTTAACAAGGTCTGGCAATTTATTTTTTCCTCTTTTAGAGCTTCCACTTTTCTTTCTCTGGGCCAACCCAGCCTTGTGCTTTTTACCTCTTCCTGTTTCCCCATTACCATATATGAATAGTGCTAAGTCAAGTAGGTCTGACTCCAATGAACACACGGACCTTTCAGACTGGGCTCTCCCTAAATCCACATGTCTTTGGACCCTTAACTCTTCATTCCCCATCAAATTTGGACCCAGCTACAAGGCCGCATCACTCAGACCTACAAGCTGAGGTCCATCCTGAATCCTTTGGGTTGGTGAGATATTTCTTACATTAACGACGTACCAAAAATCCTAACATCATTAAAAGGGCTAAGGGATTGCGACACTGAATGATAGGCTTGAATGGAGGAGTCAACCCTATCCAAGCATTGACCTACATAATTAAAATTTGGGGCTTTATATGGCATAATAGCCAAGGGGTTCTCACTCAACATCTTATCATTAATAGCCATTTCATTAAGATCCGGGAGAGATTCCCTAAAATGGCGGCCTACACTTAATGGTAGATTGGTTCCAAAAATAGCGTATGTATCGCAACCTTGTCGGAAACCTACACCATCTCGGTGGTACCCAATTATCCCTGGCAACCCAACTCTAGCGCCCTTGACTTGGTGGGTTCCTCAGTCTCATCATATTCACCCACCTCAGACCCAGGTGCCTTCATCGACTAACCTTGTTCTTGCCCGAGACCATACTTTTTCCCAGCCGACTTCCTATAATCCTAACCCAAAACGTCATCCTAAAACCACCTACCATAAGGTTTAGCACGATTGTCATCACAAGCACCCTTAAACATATTGCAATGTTCCTCAACCTGATCCATCATCCCACAAAGGAAACATGTAAGGTGCAACTTTTCATAACGAATGTCAACTTCCACCACTCGTTCTTCCGGTTGAATAGCCACACACTGGTGCAAAGGCTTAATGACATCAATCTTCACACGTATGAGTAAACTACTACCATACTGCTCATTTTTCCAGCTTTGATCCATTAACACATACTCACCCAACAAAGTTCCTATGAATGAGCCCATATGTCTCATCATGTAGCACAAAGAAAAAACCCTTTGATTTGCACCCAAAACTCTTGAAACTTCAAAGCAACTATAAACAGGCGTGTAACATCATCTGCCTCCTCTAGGACTAACAAAGTTTATTTATTGTATAACAAAGGACCTCCCCTTTGCACCATGGAATGCTCTTGCCTCGAGTTAAATCCAAAAGCAAACCTATCATTCTCTAGTTCGAAGATAAGAACATTAGTTTTAGGTTTCCACATATTCCTCATCTATTGTTTGAAGTTTTCCTTGTTCACCAGCTTTTGCGTAAAGACTGTGCCTGCGGATGCAAATTTTCGCCTTC
>JAOTRO020112276.1:0-13639 GCA_028566515.2 Pyracantha coccinea | reverse complement strand
CAAGGAAACATATCCTCATTGTGAATGACATGTCTAGAAATGATAAATTTTCTAGTCTGTGGATGATAACATATGACACCTTTATATCCATGTGCATAGCCAAGGAAAACACATAACACAGCTCTTGGTTGTAATTTGTTTGCATTGTATGGTTTAATATATGGATAAACTGCACTACCAAACACTTTCAACTCTTGCAGTCTACAAACAAAACCAAACAACATATGATAAGGTGATTTTAAATTCAAAATCTTGCATGGCATTATGTTAATCAAAAACATAGAATGAGCACATGCATGAAACCACAGTTCCTGAGATAAACCAGCAGCGGTCATAAGTGTTATAGTTGTTTCCACAATATGCCTATGTTTCCTCTCAGCAATTCCATTTTGCTAAGGGGTATATGGACATGAAACTTTATGAATTATACCCTTGTGTTCTAAGAAATTCTGAAATCTGTTGCTCATGTATTCTCCACCTCCACCTGTTTGAATGCACTTAATACCAACATGAAATTGAGTACACACAAAACTGTAGAACTTGAGAAAAACATCAAACACTTCTGATTTATTAACCAATGGAAATATCCAAACATATCTAGAAAATACATCTACAAAGCTGACCTAGTATCTGAATCCTTCAATGGATTTAGTAGGTGAAGGACCCCAAAGATCAAAATGAACCTTCTGAAAAGGAAATACACATTTGTCTTTCTTATATAGAAAAGGTAATCTAGTCATTTTCCTTGAAATACAAAATGAACACATATGTTGTGTGTCATCAACAATACTATCTATTTGAGATTGCTCTAACATTGTAGACAAGACTTCATTGCTTGGATGCCTACATCTCTGATGCTCAACCACATGCTTCTCTTTCTAACCAAGTAACTCAGTTGGCTTATTCTTAGACTTCATTGCAGCACTTGTAAGTAATTTGGTAAGAATCTTGAATGAACCTTCTGAAAAGGAAATACACATTTGTCTTTCTTATATAGAAAAGGTAATCTAGTCATTTTCCTTAAAATACAAAATGAACACATATGTTGTGTGTCATCAACAATACTATCTATTTGAGATTGCTCTAACATTGTAGACAATACTTCATTGCTTGGATGCCTACATCTCTGATGCTCAACCACATGCTTCACTTTCTAACCAAGTAACTCAGTTGGCTTGTTCTTAGACTTCATTGCAGCATTTGTAAGTAATTTGGTAAGAATCTTGAACAACTCTCCCTCATTGCTCATTCCTCGGTAAATCACGGCCTTGGTTGCCTTGTCCTGCACAAAGAAGTTATTCTCATCACATATAAACCATCAGAAGTTGTCTTTATGTAGTTGTTTAATAGATAACAAACTAACTGCAATAGTAGGAACATGTAACACATTTCTCAAAATTAAAGAATGAGGTAATGTGTGTAATTTTGCAGATCCAATGTGATGAATTGGCAAACCTTCCCTATTGCCAATTGTAATTCGATCAGTACACTCATATGGATTGACTTGTTGAAGACCATTCACATCTGCAGTCATGTGATATGATGCACCTGTATCCACAATCCATGAGTCATTTGGTAAGAAGTTTGGCTGAACTTGAGCTTACATTGTAGCTAAAAATGGTGATGGTGCATTGCCCTGATAAGCAAAATTATTCCTATGATAGTAATCTAATGCACTGTGTCTCTTCTTCCTACAGATCTAGCATTCAACTACTGGACCACTTAAACTTGCATTTGTAAACCTTTTCCAGCAACTTGGAGCAGTATGAACCCTTTTTGGAACAAATCTGACACTATGGGACAATGTTTGATCTTGTTTCAGTGTTGCCAGACCAAGAATTCTAGCTTCCAGTATTCTGTTTGTTACCAGAAGATTGACCTCTGCCATTACTTGTAGCATTCCCTCCTTGCGAAGGTCTGAAACCACTATTTCCATTACTATTGTTGTTAGTCCTGAAAGATCTTGAACTATTATTTTGATTCGAGTATTGCCTTGGAGCACCAGCATTTCCCACAAAACCATAGCCATTATTGTGATGATCCTTGCATATACAATCTTGAGAAACTCTGAGACACACTATTCAAGACAGATTTAGCTTCTCTTTCAGCACATAACAACTGCTCACGAAATTCTCTCAATATGATAGGTGTATCTCTAGTAAGAATTACTGTCCTTATAGTAGAATAGTCTCGAGGTAACCCAGATAAGGCAACCAAGGTAAAGTCATTATCCGAAATAATTTCACTAGCATTAAACAATTGTTCCTTGATATCCTTGAGTTTTGACAAGAATTGATCTATTGAGTCTCCCCATTTCTGAAAAATTTGAAACTCAGTTTTTAGAGTATTGACTCTAGCCTTGGACACTGATGCATACCTATCCTGTAAACTAGACCAAGCTTCATGTGCAGTTTTGCATCCAAGAACATGCTCAATTGCTTCATCAGACGAAGTAGCAAGAAGTAGACTTAACAAAGCCATATCAACATATTCCCATTCCAAGAAAGCTTCTGTGACTTCTATAGTAACCCCATTCTTTGTATGAATGACATACTTTGGAGGACACACAGTAGATCCATCGAAATGATCAAACAACTTATACCATTTAGAGAAATTTCTATCATTTAGTTTAATCGTCAACATCCCAAAATTTCCTCAATTTTCACTCTAGGAACTGTCATTTTCACAAATCAAAGTTTTACACAAAGATGAACAACTTCAAGAACTACCCAAGAATTGTAGAAAATTTGCAAGAATGGCTTTGGGCTGCAACAAATTCAACAAGAAAATGGCTTCGTGCCTCAACAAATCAACAAGAAAATAGCTTCGTGCCTTAACAAATCAACAAGAAAATGGTTTCGTGCATCAACAAATCAACAAGAAAATGGCTTCGTGCCTTAACAAATCAACAGAATAATGACTTTGTGCCCCAAGAAACATAGCAAAAAACAAATCATGACTCCGAAATGAAACATATCACCTGAGAACAGAAGAGACGAAAGAATACGCAGATTCACAGCTATAACTTCAGCACAAACCCCCCAAAAAACCCAGAATTGCCGAGCCCAAGAACATTCGCATACCCACAACGAACCGATGGCTCTTGATACCATGACAACATATGTATTTCAAGCAATCCATAGCTATGAAAGAGAGATTTGAAGAAGAAGATGAAGAGCTGAGAGAAGAGAGAAGTTAGAGAGATAGAGAGAAAAGATATTGATTGTATTGATTGAATTGCAAAGTGTGTTTACAAAGCTTTTATATGGTAACAATTTCTTAGTGACTAAGATGCCTTTCTTTATCTACTTAATAGATTCTAACTAACTACAACCAATTACAACTACCCCAACCATATAAGCTGACATGGCAGCAACCATTGTGATAGTACCATGTGTCTTCATTCATCAGATTTGAATTAATATTTAGGCTCTTAACATAACACGTTTATAGGAAAATAACTGTAAAATTTAACTCTACATTCTAAAAGTCAGTTTTAAGCCGAATTCTATCGTTTACCAAGTCAGGCCACAATGACATACTCATTAAATTTTTAAGAAATGCTCGTATTTATGTTACTTGTCTATTTTCATATCAACTGTGGGTGACATTAGAGTTTGAGGTAGTATACAAAACAACTTTAACTTTACATTTAGTGTTGTTATTCATATTTTTTTTTCAATTCATAAACTTTAAAATTTCTCTCCATTTCTAAGTCGAGTTCATTTATATTGTACTCTATATATGGCTCCAACAACTTTAATTTTCGTCTGTGCATTCAAATTTAAGTTTCCTGCATTTTCCTGGAGTAGCAGTGATTTCTCAGCTAAAAGTTGTAGAAAATTGGCAATGATTTCTCAGCTAAAAGGACCACAAAACTGTATTAAACAGCCTGAATGATCAATCCAAAACGAAAGATGAGAATCCATATTTGGATCTTGGCTTTGCACCTTTGAGAACGATATTTGCCAGGAATATTGTCAGTTGGGGTAGCAGGGTGCCCTAACGTGTTCCAGAACTTAATGGCTACTTTGTTCTGTCAGTTGGGACAAGGAAAGCTAATCTTCCCAACTTCTTTACAACATTACATCCATGATCGAGTTTTGTATCGACCAATTGCCAGAAACCAAAACCCTAAATAAGAACAAATATTGCAGGTTGGCTCGAAATTTGAAGATAATGCCCGTGAAGAAACCATGGCAGCTTCTCTGTTTCTCATCTAAAGTGGAACATATGGATGGTGTGGTTACTGGGGGAAAGTATTTGATATATCTTGAATCTGGTTATTCAGCATCACCCATTCTTTACCATTTTCATCAGACTGTAACGAGGATAACTTGTCACGCTTATGATAGGTTTGAGATTGATTCCCCTCAATATAAATGAACTTAAAAAGATGAACAAATAATAATTAATTTTTGGCACGAACCAGCATAACAAATTGTTGACACTAAAGTTACTGAAATAAAATTAATGGAAATTATAGAATATGGTTCTATGAAGTTATCTTCAATCTGATAAAGTGGACGGTTTTAGTAACATAATTATTTAGTATAATTGCATGTTTCAGGGAAAAAAAACATATATGTATTAATGTAAAAGTTGCTTTTCCATCTTTAATTCATTTGTTGAATTAGGACCAAATCTCACCAATACAAATGAGCAATAACAATGGAGGTTGGATAATCATAGTGACTAACAACAAATACAAGCAAATACAACAACAACGACGACAACAACAAGAAACAACAAGAAAAAGGTATATAAAACATGTTAATTAACAATGAAATGTTTTGGCAATAATTAAACGTCTGCTTTTCGTAAAGGGGTGGCTATTTTATTGCCGTTGGGGTGGTCACAAGAAATTCTTTAGGAGTATTTATTGTTGATTTTTGTGCAAACTTTAGTCGAGGTGAGATTCTAAGTGTTGAAGTTTGCAGTGTATTTATTGGTTTAAAATTTGCATAGAATAAAGAAATTGAGAATTTTTTTTTTTTTTTTTTGTATCTGATTTTGCTCTTGATGTGCACTTGATTCTAAATGCTCAAGTTGATAATATCCTTTTAAGGAGTTCGGTTTTAAATTATTGTAATCTTATATGTACCAGAGTTGGTCTTTTGAACTACGTCATGTTTATTTGGAAATGAATTTTGTTGTCGATGAACTAATTTGTTTGGGTTTATCTTGCAACTTGAGTCTCGTATTTTTTTAAGCAAGCTCCCCATCTTGTTTTTTTAAGCAAGCTCCCCATCTTGTAAAGTCTTCTGGTTGTAGACGTCTCCTTGCCAACCAAAAAATATAAATAAAATCAAACGCATGTTTCATATTTGATTATATGGTTGAAAATTCTACAATTCTCATCCCTTCCATTACTATGTTACTAACACTCACCCTTCCTCAAATTGGCACACGAAAAGATAATGCTTTACGTCTCACCAATAAGTAATATATAATGACGCACACTTGCTTAATTATTTGAAAGGGGGCTTTACTAACACTCACCCTTCATCAAGTTAACTAAGAGAGTGAAGAAATGAATTAGGATTAAGATTAGGACTGAGTTAATGCAAGACCTTGATTAGGAAAACCTAATGGCCATTTGATTACTTGTTAGAATATGTGGAAATATTTCAATACCATACAAAAAATTCTGAATCACCAATAATTTGAAACAAGACTTCAAGATCTTGATCCAAATTTTACACAAATGTCTCAAATTTCTTGACGAATCAACTCTCTTATTGAGACATTTGACATTTATCGAAACAAACTCTTAACATATCAATTCCAACTTATATGGAAGCAAATATGGCAGTGAACTATCTTGCAGACTTAGGACATATGTAGGATCACACTTGGTTTTTTATTTAATTTCTCGGAAGAATTTATACGCATGATAAAGTTTGATATGTACAGTTTAAAGATCTAGAGATCTTCAATGTAATTTTATTCATTTCGTTTCCTTTTCTTTTTTCTTTTTTTGTTTGAAAAAAAAAGGTTGCCAAAGCTTACATATAAGGCCATGGCCCAAACACAAGGGTTTGGTAGAAAAGTGAGGCCCGATAGATTTGGGCCATTTAGCCCCTCATTGCCCAGAAACAAAATGAAGCAGTGAGCGAGTAGCAGCAACGGCTAAAGAGCGTTTGGTTGGTGGAGAATTGTATGAGGAATGGGGATGTTAGTAACCACATAACGTATGGGCAATGTAACCACATGCTGGTGGAATTGCAATTCTCCACCAACCCATTCCTCATAGAATTGTATGAGGAATGAGGATGTTAGTAACCACATAACGTATGGGAAATGCAATTTGATTGATGAATCAAAAGGGTGTTTTCTGATACGGACAAGATAACTTTGGTACTTCTTAATGCAATGGCAACTAGTTCTGTCCACTTTGGTTGTCATGCTGATGCTATCCATTTGTTCCATACCTCAAGGGGCTTGAAACTCGAAGCAGACAGTTCAACTTTCAGTACTGTCCTTAAAGCTTGCGGTGCTATAACTGAGCTGGAACAGGGAAGAATGATTCACTCCCTGACTCTTAAAACTGGATTTGATCATGGGAGAGCTTTGTTGAAAGTGCGTTTATTGCAAGTGTGGAGGCTAGGCGAAGCAGAGAAGGCATTTAGGCATGCTTCAACCAACAATTTGGCTACTTGGAATGCTATGCTGATGGGATATGCTCAGCATGGTTTTCACCATGAAGTCTCGGACTATTCACCAAGATGTCTAAATTTGGAATAAAACCAGATCAGATTACATATCTGGGACTTCTTACTTCTTGTTGCCATGCAGGTTTTGTTTAAGAAGCTTTTACTTACTTAAACTCAATGTTTGAGCTTCATGAGCTAAAGCCACATATCGAATACTGTACTTGCGTGGTTAACCATTGATCAAATGCCCATTACCCCTTATGCTCATATCTGGCAGATTCTTCTATCGGCTTGTAACACCAATAGAAACATTGACCTGGGGAGAGTCACAGCAAGGAAGCTTCTTGAACTAGAGCTTGAAAACGAATCTGCACATATTCTGCTTTCAAATCTCTATGCCGCAGCTGGCATAGGGAGTGCTGTTGGAAAAGTGAGAAAGGTAATGAAGGAAAAAATAGTCAGCAAGGACCCTAGTTCTAGTTCGCTTCGGTTTCAAGTTGGAGGAGTGATGCATTACTTTTTTGCTGATGACAAATCCGATAGTTATAAAGTATAACCAACAATCAAGCTTAGAATATCATTTTGTTCTACTAACTTCATGAGTTGTGACCCTTCTAAGTGTTTAAAATGAATGACTGCAATGCAGTATCTGCTTGGAATTTGGCACGCCAATGTATTCGGGTGCTGCTTCAAGTTGAATTATGAGCAACAGTCGTGGAAACTAGATGGAGCTGTTTCCTTATTTTTTATATTCTGAGCTTTCTTTTGCTCTTTTTCCGAAGTGAACTGCCATATCTGACTAGAAACTATTAGTTGAGCTCGAATGGAAGAAGAAAAATGCAAATACAAATATATAAAAGAAGAGCTAAGAGTATTTTTTGACTCTATTTAGTATATTCTATTTAGAAATAGGGAAATTCATAATAAAAATAATTAAGAAGGTAGTGATCAACTGATCATACATTTCCGATTACGATGTAAATATATAACTTCTACTTATTTGGCTCTAGCTAAAACTGGGTTTTCCTGCAGCGACGTTTTTGCTCTGAAGAGGCTTTGGAGAGCACAGAGACTATTGAATGAATGGCATTTGCAGCTATTCTTGATTTTATCTGTCCCCGCTTTGGAAGAGGCTTTCTGCTTCTGACGTTGTTGGAAGTTTCAGTGGCGGGAACACTAGAGATGCTGCTGTTCATTTTGTAAGCTGAGTGAACATCGATTTTTTTCTTTAGCGGTTCTCTTGTTTGATGGGTGTGTGAATATAGTGGCATTGGTTGGGAGTTGATATAGCACACCCAGCTCAACCATAGGATGGGAGAGGATTGATCCGGGAAGATCAGAGAAAGCTAGAAACAAGCTTTTTCAGAGACCGGTGTTTGTTAGGGGGCATGCCAGCTAGAATGTCTTGCTGTACAAGATTCCTTTCAGCCCAACTTGAGACATTTGAATTTGTGTGATGATTTGGTGGCTAATTAAAAGTATTATACATACTTTAATGCTAATGATTGGTTCAAGTCTGTCCTAACACGTATACCTGCGGGTTTTCTACAAGCTCCACGGTGGACCTCGGTTCTGGTCCCTGGTTTTCTTTACCAGATCGGCTGAAAGGACCAGGGGAGGACACAGATTCTAAAACAATGGTGAGGATTTGGTGACTTCTTATTGTTTTTTTGACAATGTTAATAGATGATTATATTACTTTTAATGTAAGTTGTGCGGGTAGCAGGGAGCAGAACATAATCCATTTGTGTATATGTATTGATATTTTTTTCTAATGAATGCCCTTGCTTTTAGGGAGACCTTCTTGGAAATGTCAAACCCGCCATGTTGCTACCTAAGGGTAAAGCTATCTTGTTCTATTATTTGTATATTTGGATTTGGTGTTGCATCGCATGGTTGAATAGACTGATTCCCAAGGAAAGAGAAAGAGATGAAAATAACAAACAGTGTGACTGTTATTGATGCTTATTCATTTTACGTGATTTCTACATACTCAAATTTTCTCGATTTATATTTCAAGTTATTTTTTACTTTTAGTTGAAATAAGTCAAATAAGAATTAAAGTAGCATGCGGAAATCATTCTCCAAATTATAAATCTAATAAAATTGGAATACTGTGAAGGAATCAACATGTGGACAGAGATATATGTGTCTCTTATATTTTGATTTCGTTTAAACTTTAAAAGATGTTATATGAAGTACTTATACACTTAAAAGTCTCTGTTTTTCAGTGCAGCCTGCATAAATAGTAAAATAAACATAGAACTTCCTCCACCTCTTGAGATTTTTTTTTAAGTTACAAGCGAAGAAAATGATATATTTTTCTGTGTCCCTCCACTTATTTTATAACACCTAGAGTATCCGCTTGAATACCGATCACTTTAAAAAAATTCTCCTCTACATTGTTGTCTCTTAACCATGTGCGCTGAATCATCTTGCAGTATTCTCTTTGTAAAGTCTGTTTTGTCCTTTCAAACCCAAAAAGAAATTGTTTTGTCCTTTATGTGTAATTATCAATATGTGCATGTACATGCATTATCTAATAAGGTTAGTTTATCAAATAGTTTGCCTTTATAATCGTCAATCTGTTTGAAACAAAAAATTTCACTCAATGGATGATTGAGGTTAACATTGTCAAACTGTTTGATAAATTTACTCATCATAGAATATAAGCTACGAACACATACGTATACGGTCGACGATACCAACTAACTATATATGTATGTAGATGAGACTATTTTGAGGAAGAACGAATTACATAGCTAAAGAGGTCCTAATTAATCTATATTTCCATGTTCCAATTCTACAATGGCAAGATGATTGCCAAGCTGGTGACCCTATGAATCTAGGGTATCTAGTCATGCACAGGAGCATCGAGGCCCACGCAATGCCTTGTCATGCCTAGTCCTAACACCCCACATTTGCTGCAACAGTAAAATGGCTAAAAATGCTAACGATTCAGAATTGGAAATGGAAAAGCAACTTCAACTTCACGAAGAACGTCCTGACGGGTGTGGTGGGGTTGGCTTTGGTTTGTACGACCGGCTTACATTTTCTGTTGATTTATGTGTGACAGTGATCAAGGTAAGACGTAGCTTTTCCTTGACGTCTTCTTGTTGTTGTTCTAAGTTCTATTTTTTCTCTTTTTTCCAAGTGAACAGAAACAAAATGATATGCAGGAAGAGATAAATACATTGAGAAGGTAGTGATCAACTGATCATACAAATCAGTTCACGATATGTAACTATTTCTACTGCTCTAGCTCTCACTAAATATGGGTTTTCCTGCGGCGACGTTTGCAATCTGAAGAGGCTTTGGAGAGCACGGAGACTATGAAATGGATAGCGTTTGCAGCTATTTTTGATTTGATCTGCCCCCTCTTTGGAAGAGGCTTTCTGCTTCTTGAGTATTTGGGGATTTCTGTGCCGGGAACATCAGACACCTTGCTATTCATTTTGGAAAAGGAAAATTGCAATATTTTTCTCTAGAAGATTTTTTGTTTGATGGATGTCGATGGCATTGGCCGGTGTTTATATAGCAACCCCAGCTCACTATATGATCCCAAGAATGGGGGTCGATTGACCCGGGAAGGTCAGAGAAAGCTAGAGTTTCTAGCTTTCTCCGACTGAAGTTTGTTAGGGGGCATGCCAGCAAGATTGTTTGGCTGTGCCAAGATTCCTTTCAGCCCAACTTGAGGTAATTTGAATTTGTTTGTTGACTGACTCTGATTGATTATAAATATTATCATCGATAGTCTAAGCGCCTCTTAACGTGAAGACGCGAACACGTGTGGGTTATCTACGAGCTCATTGGTGGACCAGGATGGAGGCTAGTGCCTCGTTTTCTTTAGTAGAAGGGCTGAAAGAACCAAGGGAGGACACAGACTCTAAAACAGCGGTAAGCATTTCGCAGTTCATTATTATTATTTTTTATGTCATTGTTAACAGATGATTATACTACTTAAATTGCAACTTGTACTGATGACAGGGAGCAGAATACAATCCATTTATGTACATATACATTATTTTCTAATGAATATCCTTCTTTCCAGGGAGACTTTGGAAACGTCAAACCCACCATGCTGCTACCTATATAGGTGTAGCCATCGTATTCTATTATTTGTATATTTGTTGTTGCGTCGCATGGCCGAGTAGATTGATCTTCAATAAAGAGATTACTAGCATATAGACAGGGATTGCTGTATTATTTATGACCTGAGGTGGGTTTAACTTATAAGGCTACGCTGCTGCTGTATGAAATACTTCACATATACTTTGGTACTCTATAAACCTTGTGCGAGCAATCATCATGCAGGATTTTCTTAACTAGTAAAGTATATAATGTCCTTTTGTAACAAAAAAAAAATGTACGCTTTGTCGTTTATGTATGAACATGTGCATTTTAATCCTTTCTTATTATGTATGATATATCTAATACCGATCTTTTATCAAATAGTTTGACGTACTATGTTGTCGATCAATGAATGATCTGGATTAACATTGCCAGACTGTTTGATATCTTTTCTCAACAAACAATGCAAGTACAAAAACATCTGCATACAGTCGTGTTCTAACAGTTGTATGCAGATAACATTATTTAGGGAAGAACACGTTTTCATTATTTTGTTTTGTTTTTATTGGTAAAATTAGATACGGGATTTGTTCAAAATGATATAGGAATAACAAAAATAAGATGGTATAGGAAGAGCTAAGTGCATTGAGAAAGTAGTGATCAACTGATCATACATTCTAGTTTATGATTTGAATCTACAATTTCTACTGCTCTAGCTCTCACTAAAAATGGGCTGTCCTGCAGCGACGGTTGCGATCTGAAGAGGCTTTGGAGAGCACGGAGACTATGGAATGGATGGCATTTGCAGCTATTCTCGATTTGATCTGCCCCCTCTTTGGAAGAGGCTTTCCGCTTCTGAAGCTTTTGGAGATTTCAGCGGCAGGAGCATCAGACACCTTGCTATTCATTTTGTAACCTTGAGGAAATTTCAAATTTTTTTCTCTAGAAATCTTTCGTGTTTGATGAACGCAGACATTGGCTGGGTATTTATATAGCAATCCCCAGCTCAGTATATTATCCGAACGATGGAAAACAAGCTCTTTCAGGCTGATGTTTGTTAGGAAGCATGCCAGCCAGATTGTCTGGCTGTACAAGATTCGTTTCCGTAGTTTAATGCAAATGATTGTCTTAAGCCCGTCTTAACACGAACACGTGCAGGCTATGTTCGAGGTTTTCGGTGGACCTGGATGAAGGTTGGTCCCTGGTTTTGTTTGTTAGATAGACTGGAAGGACTACGGGAGGACATAGACTCCTCTACAGTAACAAGTGAGTGATTTATTATTGTTTTTGTGAATTGGTAATTGTTAACAGATGATTATATTACTTTAATTGCAAGCTGTGTGGATAACAGGGAGCATAACATAATCCAGTTATATATTTCTAATGAATATTCCTTGTTTTCAGGGACACCTTCCCGTTTTTCCTATTCGGTGCTGCATCACATGGTCAAGCAGATTGTTCAGATGTCCAAAGTATTGGAGAGAGAGAGAGAGAGAGAGAGAGAGAGAGATAGAGAGAGAGAGAGAGGGAGAGGTATGACTCTTGTTTGGTCCTCCTTCCTTTGACTACATTGCTCTATGTACTGAATTTTATGTCATCCATGGAATAAGCAAAAAACAAGCCGAGCGCTGCTGCTTTTGAGTATGTGAAAGGTTTCAGATTTGAGTTTAACAGATGACAAGAGTCATACGTATGTATAGCTGACTCATTGTGCGGCTTAACTCACATTTCTTTCTCTTTGAATTGTTGTATCAAAAGAAAAACGATTGTATACATGCAGGTGACATCATTATGGAAGAACCAATTGTAGTAATCAATTAAAACTATGCTCCAAGAAGTTTAAAATTGCATTTCCATTTTCCAGCTAAACATGACCAAGATGATTCCCAGGCCAGCAAGACCTAAACCCCTATGAAGTCAGGGTATCTAGGAACATATAATTGAGACATATAAACATATAAACATAATTCCAAACATATAAACATATATATCGACAATCCATTGATGAAGCAAAGATTCCATATAGAATTCCAAATTCCCTTAACATAATTGAAACATATAAACATATTGATATTTCGGACATATGTCGTTCGTATGCTACATTGTTAGACACTAAGAAGACAAGTGCAAGAATACCTCACATTTTATATCTGGAGTTCCCAATAAATATTCTCATTTACTATAGGAAAACCAAAATTTTAAACCAAATGAGTGTCACCTATGAGAAATAAGAGCGTTAATCAATAGTTAATTAAGAATCTGATCATCTTCAACCACATCATTTGGTTTGAAAAGTTGGTTTAAAAAATTTAGTCTCCCTAACATTACCTTTAGTATAATTAAGGTTTCCATCACAATGATCCCTAAATTATGCAAAATTAGTTCTAAATCAGTAACATATCGTCTCCATTGTTTGACGCTGCACATTAGTGTTTGCTTCCCGACCTCAACTTCATAAAAAAGACATCCATCACAATTAACACAAAAACGCACATACAACAAAATAATCGAAACATTGATATGCATATCAAAACATATGGATCATATCAATTATTAAGCAATTCTAAAGTTTGAGAACCAAGTGAGGAGCTTCGCGTGATTTAGAAAGCTACTTAATGTTAGAACTTGTGGGGGATTCCCAGTCCCACATCGCCCAAACCTTTGTGGAATCAACTCTTTATAAGTGAGTTCACTCACTTATGGATTAAAAAATTGGAACAAGGCCCTGCTCCTTGGGCCTTAGACTTGGAGGGTTTGGGTGCATATATTAAATATCAAAGATTGGCCTTGGGCCTCTTGGGCTCGGATGGACAAAAACCACAAGTATCATTTTTTCGTTTTTGATTTTTGCATTCAGTTTTTCCGAAAGGATAAACCTGATCACATGGACAGTTACAACCGTTCAAAACGTC
>JAOTRO020111798.1:0-13652 GCA_028566515.2 Pyracantha coccinea | reverse complement strand
CTGACGGAGGTATGACATTGGCACAAATTCGTAAGATGAGGTATGACATTGTCAATTTTAAAAGATCAGATATGAAAATGTCGTGACACCAATAATTGAGGTAATTTTTTATCATTTACCCAAAAAATATCATTTTAATGTCATCTAATCATCTCAAATAAATAACCTACTTTCGTCTAAGACTATTATCAAAGGCACACACATTTATCTACACATGTTCATATAAAAAAATTAGGAAAAGATCCACTCACAAGAATCTGTATCAATAACCTTAGTCACTTTAATGTTCTATATAGTTCTTAAGTGTTATATGTGAATTAGTGAAAACGGAGTGCATGGTATGATTTAGGACGTTGAAAAACCTTAGAAATAAGTCTCGGGTTCCCACGTGTCGCCGCATGCGCCGCCAAGTCTCCGGTGTATGAGATATCGTTGTCCAATTGCACGTGTATAGTGGCAGTTGTCGTCCGACGTTGCCACGTGTCAACATGTGCTGCGTTTACTCGCCGGTGAGGCGCGTACATGTGCTCATGCATGTAGTCTTAGAGGTTGACGAAATATACCTTGACTATCAAAGATTCTATGAAAATTAACGGATTTCGCCACTGTCATCGTTAATGTTGTAAGTTTACCGCTAACCACAGTGCTTCGCAGTTAAATCTTCGTTAGATTCTGAAATTTTTTTTCAGAATTCAACCTAGAGCTTGGGTTTAACTTAAATTTCACAAATCTTTCACCTAAAACTTCATACGAGGTCTGAAACACTTACCAAAACCCAGATATAGTCATTTTGTGTGACAACCTGTCTCTAACTTTACGATTTTATTAATTTTGAAAGCGTGAATTGACGAAAATGCCCTTAGAGGTGAGGCTATTGATTTTCATTGACCAGCGTATTGTGAGACATATGAAACATTCTTTTAACGTATCCTCGTAGTGCTCGTCACTATGACCGCGTGGGCGCAAATGAAATCGAAATCAGAGCTACGATGAAGATTTTACGAAACTACGAAGTAGAAGGGTATTCTAATGAATTTATTATTTCAGTTTCACTTTTATTATTTTATTATTTTATTATTTTATTATTTTTTCTAATGGGATGTATGTGTCCATGAGACCCACTCGCATGGGTCTCATCTCTTCATTCTTCAATGTCCCCATTTCCTCTACTTCTTACTTTTCCGAACATCTCTCTTATTTTTTCTTATTTTATTTTATTTCAAACTCTATCCCTCTCTTCCATCTAACTCTCTTGTCACTCTTTTTCTCCCTCTGTAAATGCAGAGAGCCGCCTTCACCACCACACCTCTGATAAGCTTCACTGAACCGCCACCTAAATGCCACTACCTGTCATCCTTCTCAAAACTCTGATTCAAGGGGGAACTCCCTCACCTCTCCCTGGACCCCTACCTTTCTCACTCACTGCCTAGATGCAGTTATGGAGATCGCAGATGGCCTGTTTCACGACCATCTTCGTGCTTTTCTCCAACCCACCACGAACGCAGCACCATGTACGAACGCCTTGTTTGGGCATCCGGATCTAAAACTCGAACGCGAAGCTCTCCGAGTATTTTTCCATCGTTCCAGGTATGGTAGGACTCAAAATACCTTTGATCCTCTTCTTGTTGATGTTTTGAATGATTACTAGGTTGTACGTGTGTCTTAATGGTGCAGATACCATGAATGTGAGCTTCCCCAGATTTCTAGAAAAACTAGAACCCGTGACCATTTGGCCATTTTCAGATCATTTTTCTGGCCAACACTGACGACAACTCAGCTTCATCTTGGTATGGACTTGTTCCTAACGTTTCTAGCTTCAATATGGCTTTTGAATCATCGATTTTGGTTGAGTATCGGCGCGTGCGGCGCGTGGCTGCCAGTGTAGCCACTTGTGGCAGCGCGTGGAGGAACCCGAGGTCCATCCTTAAGTTTCTCGATCTGCCAAATTCTAATCCGCCGTCTGTTTTCCAAAATTCGACCGTTTCAAAATAGTTCATTTATTAGCCATACTTTGCACAAAAAAATACGTTTATACGTTATAAATTTACCTTAATGGTTTCGTTTCTAGGTGAAATGCATCGTAAGGATCTTTGAAACTTGCAAGGCGGGTTCGACCTGACGACATGATCTGTGAGTGAGTCTTTTCTTTGCCGATCCAAGTTGAACCTCTACATGAAATACGGTTTCATACCATTTTTTGCAACCCTTTCTCTCTTTAATTTTTTTTCACTAACGAGGCTCCTAGAAAGGTTAATTTCATCTTTGTGGACTTTTGAGTACGAGACACATGATGGTCAATATTTTATTTTATTTTATTTGAATAACATCTGTTGTCATGAACATGTAAGCACAAACGAAATAGAATTTGAAGTTCGAATGAGAAAACTTTTCTGAATCCAAGGTGAAATTGGTACTAGGCTGAATATCATGTAATTTAAAATTCGATATATGCTTGACTGACTAGTCAGTGTCACCAGTCAACTAAAATCATATTTGTTTGTTTACCAAAACCAAATATAAATAATTATACCTAGTTTACAAACATAACCCTAGTTAACAAAGGTCCAATTCAGTGCACATTTAACCTTTGTTAAACTTAGTTGAAAGCACATATCTATTTGCTAACCCTAGAGTCAATAAGTTGCATACAAATTATCAAGATATGTGAACAAACATAACAATAATCAACACAAGGAGTTTTTGGCCTAAAAAAACCCACATCTGAGTTAAAAAATCAGGGACTTACCACTGAGTCTAATCCACTACTGTTAACAAGTTTCATACAAAGTATCCACACAAGCTCAATTTCTAGATCGTAATATACAAAGCATCTTATGTTTTTGTGCAACCTTGCCTTACACGAGATGAATTCCTTCAATATTCACAAAGTGGTAGCTCCCCTTGAGCTCTTCACCTTGTGACATTGATAGCCAACACAACCAATGCAAATGACATGACAATGATGATTATGTTAATCTGGATTCAATGACCAGTCATTTGAAAGAAGAAACTGATGAGAATCCTAAAAACAGGTCTATATAAAGATTTGAAACTTAATGCAAGACCATGAAAACAATGCAAACATACTTCCTAATGATTGGTGTTTAATGCATGAAGAAGTTTGACAGTTAGGGTTTCATAAATGGAGAAGAGACAAGCTCAAAGCTTTTAAGGCAACTCTCTCACTCTAAAATAAACTCTAAACCCATAAACCACCAACTGAAATCCTAGAGCACAAATATACCAAAGAAAATTTGATTTCCATCAGCCAACTTGTGCAAAGGACACTTGTTGGCTACAAAAAAGATCTAGGCAGATCAATGGCCAGAAACTGACCACCAACAAAAAGGTGTTAGTCAGCCCATGTGGGCTGTCTTAATTTGTGTGCTCATATAGCTGGAAGTTAGCGCACAAAGCTGACTACAAAATCAAACTAGACTGAATGCAACACAAATATAGATATGAAATGCACATGCATGAACAAATATTTTGAGGTGAAATGTGTCATCTTGAACATTTACTTCAGCAGCAACAGCCCATAATGAGAGTAGCCTAAAGCTAGATTGAGCATGTGTGTGGTTCAATTACAATATTTGGTAAGGAAAGCCAAACCTAATAATCTCGACTTCACACAAGGACAACATGGTAACATGGCAGATTCTAATTTCTGTTATTTTGAGAGTGTTGCTAAACTCACCACATTGTTTTATTTTTCAACCCACTTCATTTTTTTTACCCACTAGAAAAAAAAATTGAAAGAAGAACATTATTTTTCCACCCCACCATTATTTATAAAATTCCCTAATATGATACTAGCGTTCAATATTCCAATTCCGCTACAGTGTTGCAACAATTCTCAACACCAAACCCAAGTCCCCAACAATCACAACACCACCATGGCAGAAAAACTGCCTCACCTCCACCTATATTCCCGTTCCTGCATAACCTGGGTGCTTGATTTTAACTTTTATTTATTTTTATATGGATTTCAAGGATTGCAATAGAATTCAATGTACTTTCAAATTTTAGAAAGATGGGAAATGTAAGAGAAAGGATGTGAAGCTAGAGATGATGTTGGGGTCGGGATCAGATGGAAAGAAGGGGTTGGGAAGATAGAGAAAAAAATAAGAATAATAGCATGAAAAAATTAAAAGAGGGAGGATGTCATTTCATATATGATTTTAGAGGATGCAATGATCACATCAAAGTTTAAAGCTATGGATCTTATGAAGCAGTGGTAGGTATATCAAAGTTTAAACCATTCTTGCAGATCAAGATGTTGCAATGGCTAAAGTGTTGTTTGAAACACGGCCAAATCATATAATATGAATTGGGCATATATATCAAAATATTGTGAAGCAAATTCGTAGCATTTTACTTTTCAAGGTTTTTTTCAAAGACTTTAGCCCTTGCATATATGAATACGAGGAGGAAGAAAAGTTTATAAACGCATGGAATAACATGCTTGAAAAATATAATCTTGAAAATAATGATTGGTTATATGGAATGATTCGCATAAAAGATAAATGGGCTTTGGTTCATTGGCGATATCAGCTTTGTGCTGATATCACCACCACCTATAATTTTTTTGATTTCGTGTTGAAGAAATGAACACATTTGTGGAAGATTCGTACTAGCAGATGTGGCAATAAGGGGCTATAGTTATTGCATGTAGACCACACTAATTATATTGCTACTAGTAGTTGGCAACATTTCAAATGTATAATATATATATATATATATATATACTGAAAATTTGAGTAGACAATATTGAATCCCTTACCAAAAGTTTGGGATTGGTTCGGTATTTCATCCCGAAAATTTCGGGAATTTTGGTTTGGGATTTGGATTTCTTTGGTTTGATTCGGGATTTTCGAGAATTTTTTCCACCCCTAAGTGAAAGTGGCCTAAGATCAAAACTAGCAAGACGCTATAGAGAGAGATGCCAATTGAATATTCAACTAGCAACAAAGGCAGCATAATCTCAACAAGCATATGAAATTTCTATAATGACACTTAAAAACACATTGGCAAATGTTAAGGCATGCTTCTAAAAAAATAAAAAAAAATCAAAAAGCTCCTCAAGTCCTTTCCCCAGCCATTAGTAATGTATTTGCGCTTGAAGAAAGTATTTATGTTGATGGTGCTCAGAACACTAGAGTAAGAGGTAGCAAGCCAAAATGTGTTTTGGAAAAGGTCACAAAAAAGAAGAGTGCTAGAAAAAAAAAGTATTGCATCCTTCAAGTGCTCATGCCACACAAAATGTTATGCCTTTCACCCTACCAATCCAACATGTATGTTTTATCTTGAATTAGTTGACAATTTCATAAAAGTGCGTTAAAGTTAGTTATTGATATTAGTCAACTGGCATGAACATATTGCTTGTAATTTAACCATGGGTGTACCAGTTCAAACTGTGAATCATGTACCTAAACACTTTGTCCAGGTATTTCTCAAGTTTCATAATCAATATTTCACTTAATTTTTGTCATGGTCCTGTGATATTTGTAAGCTGATAAGGACATGAATTGTTGCCTTCAATTTATTAATGCAATTTCTTGACCTTTTCTCATGTATCCAATTTCTTTGCCACCACAGTTGTTGGCATTTTCATATATTTTCTTGCTGTGAAGGTGAAGTTTTCTATGTTTCAATGTCATTGAATATCTTGTTTGCCCTCATTAGCTTTCATTGGACTGGATATGACTAAGTTTTAATGTAGTCCTCTATTTGTTGGCACACGAGACTAGTTTTAACGTCACTAGGTGAGACTCGGCTCAACAAACGGCTTCACTAGTCGGTCTTAACATATCATCCCGAAAAGCATGGGACTAGCTAAGACCTTAGCTTCGTCCTTTATCGCCTACGTCATCTCTTGCCTGTGTCCTCTATCGCCTTCATCTACATCGCTGGCTTGGGCTCATCAACCTCGATGAGTGCAAGAAAGCAACATTAAAAATCACCACTGCCTAGTTGAAAATCACCATTAAAAAAAGCCTTGTTTTTAAAAATGGACTCTCGCCTGGCAATCAATATATTTCAGTTGAGTTTCTTTAACATAACTCAGTCACAATCAAGACATATCGTTTCGCTGGTGGCTACGTGCTACATTATTTAGACTTGATAATAGCTTAAATTGTTCCACACGATCTTGGTAGTTGGCGTAAAGGTGTCGACCATTATTTACTGCAAAAGTATGCCAAATTTGGGATGTCCTGGTGCCAAACGTAGTTGTACAAAACAAAAGAAGTTAATTAGCTTTCAAAAACAACGATCCATGTTGCAAAAAAAGTAAGTCAACTCTTAGTACTTGTATAAAGTGATTGTCATTGACTAAACCAATAGCACTCTCACAAAGATTTGTGGCCTCATCATCTCCTAATACATATAAAGGTAGGGATGAGAGGCATTGCAAACGGGATAAAAAAATCACCACTACACGATAACATGAAGCTATAAGATGACCCATATCTGGCATCCTCATCCAGTAGAGTTCCGATGCATATGAATCTTCAAAATAGTTAAGTGCTTGGTCAATCTTGGCACGCCTCTCTTTCCAACCAAAAGCTTGCTCATATAGGAATGGGCAACCACGTACTTCCATCAATAGGTCTTTACATACCTTTTGCCATAAATCTTGACCAAATCCCATTGCCTCAAGGAACTGTCCCGTATATTGATGCATAGGGGTTACCGGATTGTGTGACATTGTGCTATAAGTCTGTATAGTAATCAAGGGGTTACTCAGTAAAGTTACAAATAGTATATCAAACATCACAAGTATAAAGATAAGTGCATACCTTTAGTTTGCGTAGTCTTCCCTTTGGTTTCTCTTTAGGGGGTTATGGCTAGCTATCATGACCTGAAAGAGCTTCTGCAATCTCAAAGGTCGGTGACAAACGACGAGTAGAAGTGTCAACTTTACATGGATGTCCTTTGGTTTTAATTTTTTTAACTGGTTCTGTAAGCGTCGTGGAACTTGGGTTCATCAACTCCTCCATTATAATGCATAGTTATCGTCTAGATTCATTAGTTTGACCCTCAAACCAGTTGACAAATGGTTCAGTGAATGCTCTTATTGGAAGAATTGGGGGACTAAAAGTCGGAGGTTCAATGATCATGTCCAACTTTCTCCAATGAGGATGTATACAATCAATTGGAATTGGTTGACTACTACTCTTATATTTTGCAATTTCATGAGCCCATGTGAATTGGTGTGTACGATGAAGAGTACAACCACATGATACAACATGTCTCTCACAAGCAAATGTTATTCGAGCTCTCTTCCTCCTTCGGTCAATCCCTCTCGCATTAGACCTCTTGATGATAATAACCATATTATTCTTTTTTCCTTGTGCGCGAGTCCAATCAAGCAAATCATTTTTACTTTTGAACACCTATACATACAAGATCATTGCTGTTTGCCACTAACTAAATGTTTGTAGACATGCTAAGATTCCAACCCATATGATATTCCTTATTATGAACCTAATGCACTATGCTGCATAAAAGAATGCAAGAGTTTCCATGAAATTCACAGATGCACATTCAGTAATGAAATTCGTTACAGAATCCTTGATAGATTAAAGACTTTGGAAATCTAATCATAATTGAAGGATCAATAAAAGTATAGAATACAAGAAATAAAGTTTGATCATTTGTAAGGGTTTAATAATATACTAAAAATCGTTACCTCGACAATTTTAAATGATTTTGTGTAATCGATGACACTCGTTGTTGCAACCTCAGTGTCCCCAATAGAGGTATTGCCTTTGTATGCTATCTTGTTTAAATACACCAAAAATTCGTATCAAATCCTCGTTTATTTACTTCATACACCTCAATTATTTGTTAAGAACCATACAACTCAATATCACTATTAGTCTTATACTTTAATTGGTAAAGGGAGGCGTAGTCTATGCTCTGTTAGTCTCATGCTTTAATCAAATAAAGCTTTTAATTTGGACAAAAAATGCGGACTGGAATTTGACAAAAATGGGTTTGTTTTCAATTCCACCATTAGAACCCATGTCGTCTGTTTTTAATATTTGATGATAATTTAGGTGTTTAATTCTTCATGTAATCCTTGTGATCTCTAAAAGATGAATATTAACGCAGCAAAAGCAAAATTAAATAGTTATTGATGCCGTCGAAATCACTAAAACAATGAAAAATATAAAGTCATACCTCATGTGAAGCTTCCGAAACATCGATTCCGTGTTCCATTCGTCAAAAATAATTTTTCTCAATGAACATGTTTGTAGTTTTATTGGTTATGGTTTCGTTCAACAATGGAGGGTGAATGGGGTTTTCATAGTTGAGGAAGAGAAATAATACGCTAAAAGTGATTTGAGGAGTATTTAGAAATTTTTATTTTTTTTCACCTAATAAGGTCGAAATTGTCAACACATAATAGAGTAAATAAGTAATTTAATATTAAATTTTAATGTGCTGTTCATCATTCTGTTAGTACTAATATAAAATGCCTCATCTTTTTAATTTTGTTTATTTTAGTTTTGCCCATTTAGGAAGCACACTAAATTCTCTCTCTCCTCCCCTGCCGTGTTCTCTCACTTTCTCCTTTCCACGCTGCAACAGCAGCCAAGACGCAGCACCGCGGTGACGACGGCGTCGCTGTCCTTCGATCATCAACGACTTAAAAACTGATATTTCTAGAATCCGCTCTTCATACCCAATCCAAATCTCTACCTTATTTCATCAAATTCGAAGTTTATAGTTTCGAATTTCAGATCTAGGCCGCGAAAATTCTTGTGCTTTCCGGCCGATTGTTCGTGGATTCTGTCGTAGGGGTAGAATTGTCATCTTATTCTTTTCCGGGTTAAAAATAATTCTCAAGATGATGGTGGAGGATCTTGGCGTGGAAGCCAAGGAATCGGCGGTTCGCGAGGTCGCCAAGCTCTTGCCTCTTCCCGAACTCCTTCAGTCCATTGCTTCCATCAAGGCCGATTACATTGCCCGCCAACAGGTTTTTCCCCTTTTCTTTTTCTTCAATTTATTTTTTTAGTAATTTTCATTTTTTTCCAGATGTTATTCATGTAATTAATGAATGTGTATTTGAAATGGAAACTCGAATTAATGAATATATGCTTGCATTTTTTGGAGATTGCAAAAAACTGATCTTAAATTAAACTACTTATGGTAGTAATTTGGATTTGTTCTGTGTTTTCAGGCAAATGATGCACAACTTAGTACGATGGTCGCCGAGCAGGTACAACATGTGTAAATTTGATCCATATTGCCACAGTTCTTTCTTTTTGTCGTAATCAAAAGTCGCTTTTTGATAGCCAGTTGCATTATGGGCTAGTGGTATAACTCTCGAGTTGTAAATAAGAGGTTTTAGGTTTGTTGGGTAGCCGAAACCGCACTCCCAAATAACGCTGCTTGTTCATTGTGTGTTGATTCTTAATTAGTATCACAAGTGTCTTACAAGGAACTGTTTTTGTTGTAGGTTGAACAAGCACAGGCAGGGCTCGAATCGTTGTCCTTGTCTCAAAAGTCAATAAACCAGCTCCGCGAGAACTTTGTTTCTATTGTGTTGTTAATGGGAAATTTCAGAGGCTTTATGATTTAAAGCAGATTTCCTTTGTGTGTTGGATTTTATAATAAGCAATTGCTCAACGTTGATGTGTTCATAATTTTTCAATTGATATCATTTCCTTGTCATTAGGTTATGTCAAGAATGCCAAACATTGATTGAAAACCATGATAAGATAAAGCTCCTCAGCAATGCAAGGAATAACTTGAATACAACCTTGAAGGTTGGCAAGCTTTTCTTTTGTGATTCTTTGTGTGTGTGTGCGCGCGCACATAGTTTGGTTGATATGTAATATTTAGAAGTGAGGCTTCGGGATCTTGTGTATTGTTCTATGGTTGCTCACTAGCTTATCTTGTTCGTTGATAGGATGTTGAGGGTATGATGTCAATTTCTGTTGAAGCCGCTGAGGCTCGAGATTCTTTGAGTGATGATAGAGAGCTCATTAATACATATGAGGTAAAAGTAGTGTTGCAATTTTACTCTATATGCTATTTTTAAGCTTAATTTCTTATACTTTTGTTTGTTTTGGTTGCTACCTTATTTTTCTCATCAAATGATTCACTTATCTTTGAATGTAACTCAGCAAACTTTACATTCTACATTGTATCTCTATGCTCCAGTTTTTTTTATTTTCATCCTTAATTTATTATAGAGGTTAACAGCTCTTGATGGAAAGCGGAGATTTGCATTAGCAGCTGCATCATCTCACAAGGAAGAGGTTGGCAGGCTAAGGTATGTACATATCTTCTTTTCCAGTTCACTTTGGCATTTATAGTTCTTTTAGCAATCTCAGTACCTATGATGTTCCGTAACTATTTGCAAGTCCTCTTCGCTTTGGGTCAGTTTGTTGAAGTTGACCCCATTTGGCTGGCTTGATGAGCCTGACAATGAAATAGGACTTGGGTGACGGTAGTGGCCACAATAATAGTTTTTGTGTCAATTTATTTTGTTTGTCTGATTTTTGCCATACATAATTCGTGATTTGTAGCATAATGACTTGTTACTATTTTTTTTCAATTTTGTATTTTGTGTGCTGTAGTGTATATTTCGAAGATGTTGATAGGACCTGGGAGACATTTGAGAAGACATTATGGGGCCATATTTCCAACTTCTATAATCTTTCCAAAGACAGGTACTTTCTATATTATATGAATAATTATTTAATAGGGCTAGTTCTTCTCAGCATCTGCAAACCTATTAAAACTTCTTGTTGTTTCTTTGTACATCTAAAGTTTGGATTTCTTTTTTTGCAACCACATTGAACGAAGCTGCTCTATGTGATGTTTGTCATTTAGTGATCTGTAAGTGTATGCGGTGAACTTTTCTAGTGTATAAAGTGGAACTGAGGTGATAGTTTTTATTTATTATTTTTGCTTTTTTTTTTAACAAATGAACTTTTATTAATCCTACAAGTGTTACACTGGGACAAGGATTCTACTCCCCAGATATATCGTATGAGGGAAAAAGAAGAAACCAGACATTTAAATTTCACATCCAATAGAGAACAAAGTTGAGACTCTGATTCTAACATGCTGCAGCCTTCCAATTGAGAAGAGTTGCTGAGAGGGAGTTCTTAAATTCCATAGATACTGAAACCCAAGGTGATCACCAAAATCTGACCGCATATCAACGTTCATTCGTCCTCAACCTGCTAAAATCTTTAAAATGCTTCTATTTCTTTCTAACCATATGACCCAAAGGTTGGCTAACACACTGCACCGCTACAAAGCTTTTGCTTTCTTAGTTGATAAAAGATCTGCTTATGATGCTTTTAGTATCCTCTCAGAGTAAGAGTATCATAAGTTATTTTTGTTCTCACACTTTTCCTGGCTTTAATTTTTCTTTTATTTTTTTATGTATATTTGTTTCAAATTACTAAATGCATTGAAGCATCCTGAGAACTTTAATATGTATATCATTCTGAGTATGCTCAGATCCATCTAATGCTCTTTTTTTTTTCCATTTCTTTATTGCAGCCCTCAAACTTTGGTTCGTGCTTTAAGGTATGAATCTGGGATACATTTCTGCAATTGTTTTCTTGTTAAAGGATGAGCTTCTGTATACTTATTTCTTTACCATAGCAGACTATTATCAATTTCTTCAAGTCCGTTGATTTCAGAAGTCCTTGATTAAAACTATGTACAGAAAATTAGCCACTCTCTGGCATGTGAAATTTCATATAAAAAAATAGTTGACTCAAGTCAACAAGGCTCACTTAAGTCTTGTCAACAAAGTCTTAAGAATGCTTACTTCTGTTTCCTTGGCTTTAAAATCTAATCTTCTGCTACTTATCTTGGGTTAACTGGAGTTCTATATATTTTCTCAAAGCTCTGAATTCCTTTTTTGTGTTTATGAAATTATGGGTCTCATACAGTGATTGTTTAGATCAATGATAGTTTACATGGCAATGTTTTGTGTGTTCGTTATCCTTTTTTGAATTTAATTTTATGCTACTTCAGTAGTTGACCGTTTTGTTCTTCTGTATTGTTTCCCCTGTTAGGGTTGTTGAAATGCAAGAAATCCTTGACCAACAGCTTGCTGAAGAAGCAGCTGAGGCTGAGGGAGGTGGTGCCATGGCAACAATTGCTGCAAATCCTCGTAGAACTGCCAAGTAACTATTTGAATTGATTTTCAGTTTTATGTCTCATATCCTCATTGGTGTATGAATCTTCTCATGATAGTCACCAATATAATGCTAACATACTGATATATTGCGTATGCATTTCCAAGTCATGTCACACATCAATACATCTTTAACTGCAGAAAGTCTACCACATCAACGGCTTCTTCAAGAAACCTGGCACAGCAGAAGCTGAATGTTCAAGGCAAAGGCTATAAGGACAAATGCTATGAGCAAATTAGGAAGACTGTTGAAGGACGATTCAACAAGCTACTGACAGAGGTACATTCTAAAATAATCATTTACCACATATTGATGAAAATTTCATAACTTCTTGTTGCCATATCTTATTGTTACTGAAATGTTTGGAACAGCTTGTTTTTGAGGATCTTAAGGCAGCATTAGAGGAAGCTCGAATGGTACACGCACTTGACTACTTATCTTGATGATCTGATAAGTTTTCAATTGATTTTTGTGTTGTCTGGAATCAAGGATCAAATTGTTGATGTTGGTGGAAATATCGATAGGATTTATGGAAATTTTGTGTAATTTGGTTAGAAAAAAATAAGGGATGGTTGAAATATCAAGGATCAAATTATTTTGTGTAATTTGGTTAGAAAAAAAATAAGAGTTGGTTGAAATTTTGTGTCATTTTTTTTCGTTTCAACACATTTCTCATCAAGGTTTTTGAATTGTACTTCTGGTTTGGTATCATGTTGCTCACTCTTGTTAGTTGTAGTGATTGGCTTTCTTGTGTTTCACTTTCTTTAATGATACCAGAGTTGAATTATTGTATTCGGTTTCCACTTTCTTTTTAATGTTCTAGATTGGAGAAGAGCTTGGAGATATATACGACCATGTGGCTCCTTGTTTCCCCCCAAGGTTTGTGCTTTATATTTTTCTTGGTTTTTGACCTTTGAGCTAGGCAACTGCTTGTTTTGGCTCAGGTGCTGAAAGGGTCTGATTGTCTAAGATAGATCTTAGAATTGAACTTCTCAAGCATTATTGGGCAAACAAAAAGTGTTAAAAAGTTATTCTTAGCTTTTTTTTCTCTCTACCCCCTTGTTGACAGTTTATGTATGTAATTTGGATTTTGGGTGAGAATTTTCATTGGTTTGCTAGTACTAGTTAGAGGGTACTATGCTTGAACCCAGAACCTTTGCAAATCAGAACTCAAATACATTGCTAGATATGTTTTACAGCAAAAGTTTAAGCTATTGGAGAATAAAAATAAGCACTGTATATGAAGCTTTCATAATTGATCTAATGGGTCAAGAGTATTCTAGAAAGTGGGTGTGTGCCCAAATTTTTTCATGCACATACTAAGAATTTGGAAAGCACTTTGTTTAGAAAACTATCTTCACTAAATGTTTTATTTGACGTGATGGAAAATTCATTCTGGCAGATATGAAATATTCCAACTGATGGTCAATCTGTATACAGAAAGATTCGTTCAAATGCTTAGATTACTCAGTG
>JAOTRO020111553.1:0-13654 GCA_028566515.2 Pyracantha coccinea | reverse complement strand
AATAAAAAATAGAAAAATTAAAAACCACATGCCATTGACTAAGTAATTAATTGACACAATTTAAAATATAATACCACCAAAAATTTGGAATAGATAATAACAAACATGCAAATTAAATAACAATAATGAATGAGAATAACTTACTATAGTTCAGTTTTTTTTTTAACTTGGGGGGAAATTGAGGTTGATAGATGTTGAGAATAACATGAGCATTATGTTTTGTTTTGGAGAGATGTTGAGAATAAGGGACAACATAGGACCGTTTGATTTTATTTGTATATATAGAAATAGAACTACCTAACCATATATATAGAAATATGACTACAACTAATTAGTTAGGTGAGTGAACGTGGTGAGTAGTTCAAAAGTAGATACTTGAAAAGAAATTGTCAAAGATTCATTGTCATGTGCAAATTTGTTTCTTGCAAAAAGAATTCAAAACAAAACCATATATATAAATATTTTAGCATATTTTCACAAAAAACATAAGTGATATGGTGGTCAAGATGTTGAAGGAGTAAAATGGGAGGGGTTCAAATCCCCTTGGTGTTTTTTTTTAAATATAGAAAATTATCCTAGATAATAAATATTAGCTAGCAAGCCTTGAAGACCTCTTAACAACCATATAAATATTATAGGCTAAATATGTAATCACAAACACGTCTATAGCGAGTTGGATAAGGCCTAGGTGCATGGTTGACAAAGGGAGGGGTTCGAATCCCGCCAAGTTTGAGACTTTTCAGTATTTTTGGGTTTCATCTCGCGATATTATAATATCGCGATATATTGTCCAAATAATACATTAAAATGCTGAAAATACGATAATATAGACAAAAATATCGATATATTGACAATAATTAAATGGATAAGTATGAAAATATCGCCATTTAAAAAAAAGATAATATCGATATTTAAATCATTGCTTACAATTAAAGAATTTCCAGACAGTAGAAGCACTAGTTATTCATAAGCAATTTCCAACTGTTCGAAAATTATTTTTGGCGTTCAGGAACGATAAAGCCACCCTTAATCAGGAGAAATTCTGGGTTCAGCAACCAGATTACATGTTCGTCCAAATCCGGTGAATAAAAATGGAAGTACCTCTCTCTCCCTAGTTTCTCATGCTAACCTTTTGGTCCTATTCCCTCTCATAAATTCTCTAATCCGACACCCACTGACCCACAGAAGACCTTGACCTTAACTAGCCCAAATTTGAACTCGTCGTGGTTGTCTACCGATTCATCGTTTTCAGTTTGTCTTTGTCCACTGACTCTCCCCTTTCTGAAAAGCCGAGAGGTGCTTTGTAAGTTCTGGCTTGACCCAATTGACTTGTCAAAAGGACAATATTGTTTTGTGAAATCACATGCTAAAGAGTTTATGAACTCTCGTTATTTCATTTTTTTGGCATATTATTTTATGATGTTAAACGAAAATTGTGTCACAAAGATGAGACGATGGAGAGTCCATTGAGAGTTCTATTTTTAAAAAGAGTCTTTTGGTGTTTGTATTTGTCAAGAAGGAGCGACGACCCGGGAGCAGATTCCCCGCGCGTAATGCACTTCTTTAATTCTCAACTTGATTGAAGTCCTCTACTCAATTGGAATTTGGAATTACCCTTGATATAGAGGCTGCCCCGAAGGCAAAGATGCTGCCCTGATTTTGAATTCTTGCAGAAATTTTGTTCTTGTTTCGAAATGAAAATCGACATTTAATATTTATTTAAAGTTTCAAAATTTCATTATTTATCTTAAATAACAAAAAAAAGGGAAGGCAAAAATGAATATACAAATGACAAAAGAGATACTAGGGGATCAACTAACTCCTAGTAATCTTTTTCAGCTTCCGACTTATTGGATTTTCTTGGTTCACGTATTTAGGACGGGGAAAGGTAGGCTGAATTAACAACCGCTGAGTTCTTATGTGTTGTCAGACTTGCCTAATCTTTTATGACATGAGCTAAACTTTTCCCTCTTAGTTGTCTTATATTTTATCAATAACGTCTTCTTTTTTTAATTAAAAAAGACCAACTAACTTCTTGTTAATTATAAATAAAAAAGAAAACAGGAATGAATGTGTCAAGTTAATTTAAAATCACATTAACCAACCTTGAAATCGACAATGTAAAAATGTTCTTAGAATTACCCTCATCATGACTTCTTCATATACCCAATAGGAGTATTTCATTCAATATGAAGAAAAGTAAGCATATATGAATAATGCGAAAGTAAACAAGTACTAACAACGTCACACTCTTTATTGTTGTAATATTATGATTATGGTGTAATCAAGACATCTCCTGTGGAGATCTGTACACATTTTTCCTCTGAAAGCTATTGAATTAGTAAACTTCGGTAATTATATATGCCAAAGACGATAGGTCAATCTCTTTGCCCACATTTGATCTACTCTAATTCGTGGAGTTAAACTCAAATTTTAGGTTTTAAAATTAGTAAACTTACCTCAACTTGCTCCAATCCTTGGGCTAAATATAAGTTTTAACTCAAAACTTATTTCTAAGGCAAATTTAGCCCAAAATTTTCACATGAGTTAGAGCCCACCATATATGTGTATATTTTTTCTAATTTTATATTTAAAAATTCATTTAATCCAATAGTTAAGATCTAATATGATCAAATCTAACGATAAAAAAAAGATCTAATTGTCCAAATTTAAATCTAACGGTTAAAATAATTAAAAAATATTCTTTTATAGTGTTCCACGAGTTTCATGGTTTTAGTTTAGTGATTTTTCAATATTTATCGGAATCTAATATTTACAGGTTAAATGTTGATAAAATTAATTTTGAATAGTCTACATAATTTTTTTTTAAGTTATTTTAAGAAAAAGATATTCTAAATTCGTTATTTAATAATCTCAAGCTAAAAATGTAACTAAAATGATTAGAGCAGAAAATTGCTCCTGGATTAAAACCTAAATTTTTTGAGTTTAAAATTTTAGGTTTTACGAGTTAGAGACTGTCTAAGAAAACCTCCACCATGCAACAAGATTAATTAATCAGCAAAAGGTTCAGTCCTGTTAGTTAGGGATTGATCCTGGGAATCTCATAAAAATTGTAGTGACTGCACCAAGTTGAAAAAACACCTGAACCATTTCATGACACGTGATCGACTTTTGGTTTGGAAGGTGCAAAGAAAAACAAGTTGGAATTATTATTCCAGCAAACTACGAATTAATAATTGTCTCTACTTCCTTTTGGGGTCATCTATGGACAATGATGCGTTTAAGTAATTCGGGGGGAAATTGGATTAGTCGAAATTTTGACCAAAGTGTGAACCCCTTGAAAGGTACTCCATTACGCGGTTCACTGTTTGTGTGCTTGATAAATAATAAAAAATTAAATATAACATGTTGTATGCAGTATATTTATGGTTCGTTTCGAAGTATTTTTCAAATGAATCAAAACGGTTTTAGAGAAAATATTTTTACATTCCAAAAGCACTTGGATTGCTTCCTGAAATAACGCACTATTTATGTGTTTTTTCCAAGAATAAGTTCAAGTATTTTTTCATGATTCATTTACGTTTTTATTAAGAATTAGTTTTAAAAACATTTTCATCAACAACCATTTTAATAATTTTATAAACACTTTCAAACAAGCTCTTAAGCATCAAGTCATTGTCTTTCTTCTCCTTCGGACAAAAAAGAACTAATGTTGAAGAACTAGAGTTAACATACATGTGAGATTTAAAGATTGTATTTAATTCTTTAAGTTATCCTCTAGGGGTGTACTATCCACATGCCCATTTTTACTTCATACACATCTTCTTAATTTGCAATCGTCGGATCAACTGAATTAAAAAATATAAAATAACAAAAATTAATAAGGGATGTGTGAAAAGTAAAAATGAGTGCTACACACCCCATCCTCCAAGTTAGTCTTTAAGAGGAAATAATATCAAAGTACCATTTCAATTGGGTTGTATCTAATGAAGATAAGTTGCTTTGTTTACCGAACAAACACGTCGGTTTCCAAACAGTGCCCATATACAAGCAGTAGCAACCGCTTCGTATAACCCATGTGAACGGATGTGCCTTCTCCAAAATGCAAATGGACATTTGTTCATCCAATTCAAACTGACAGCAAATGAAAAAGCATGTTTATAAACAAACTACCAGCACATGGTAACCACTCATTTATAATCGAAGGATATGACCATCAAGATTCGCAATAAAACAAATCTACAATCGAAAAAACTGGCTCTCGAGTTTGTTCCGAGGCAAGAGTTTTGATCAACGGAGCCGAGGCTATAGATCCGAACAGAAGTCGTCATTTATTCATTTAGAGCTCTCTCTCTTCATCCGACAAAAAATGGAACGACGACCTCAAATTCATGTCAGAAAATATAAACAGGTAAAGGCCGAAGGCTTTAGGGGCATATGAGAAAAATTGTTCGAATGGGCCAAGTCTGTGGTTTGATTTTGTCCTTATGGTTAATCAAAGTTCATTGAATGCTTTTGGTTAAATTTAAAGTTTTGAAATCTTTTTTATTAGTTTCTTAGTGTTTATAGGTATAGGTTTTCTAGTACGATTAAGTTTGGTTTATTTCATGTTTTGGATTATTGCATCTTGTTTTCCTTTGGAAGAGAATAATAAAGGATTGTGATTTGTGAGTGTTTCTGTGAAATTATGATAGAATTCTCAAATACTTTGTTTATCTTGGTATAAGCATAGTTCGATTAATTATTGGTTGAACCATGATGTGCTTTGCTTCACTGTGTGTGTACAAATCTAGGTTTCTTAATGCATCACATGCCCGACACTTGAGAATGATGATTATGCTTTGTTTCCTTGCCTTTGAACCATGATATGCTCGCTTCACTATTTTGTCCTTGCCTTGACCTTGTCTTCCTTTTCCTTGGATTGCTCTACTTTTGTCTTGCCCTAAAGTTTATGTTTTAGGTTTTGCCCGTTACCCTAAAATTTGTTGCAGTTTGCTTTTGTTGCCTTGCTTTCGTTGTTCGTGTTATGGCCGTGCCTTGCCGTGACCATATGTCTTGCCTTGACATTGCCTTGCTATTGTGATCTTCTTGTGTCACTATCTTGCTAGTGTTCGTGGCTTGTGCTAGTTGCGATTATGTTCGTTGTTTCCTAAAGACCTAGCCCCCTTATTGTCATCACATAAATATTTAAATTCAATTCTAAAAGCAAAAAATGCAATCGCACAAGGGCTCAAAGTTGAAGGGAAAATAAAAAAAAATTGTCATCTAATATTTATATGTAATAATGCTATATATTAAAAAAATTGTTTTTATTAGCACTATAAAATCACATTGTGCACTCCTTATAAATGTAATTTTTTTTTTCTAAGGGGTGTTTGGTATTGCCGTGTTTTTTAAAAAAGACTGATTATGTTGTGCTGTGAGAATAAACAACTATAAAATAAAGTTGTTGAGTGTTTGGTAAACTTTTTTTTTTGTTTGTAAAAGTGCTTTTAACAAAAAAATAAATAAATAGTGTCTGAGTGTTTGATAAACTTTTATATAAATTGCTCTGAATTTATTAAATGAGTAAAAATGATATGCTATTTAATGTGATGTCAAAGAGAATATTGTAGGGGCAATAATTGTAATTTTGTAAAAAAATGTGGGGATATATTTGCTATTTGAAAATTTCATTAAATGGGCACTAATTACTATGCCTTGAAAAAATAAGCATTTTTTAGAAGCATAGTAGACTTTGCTTCTGTTTTTCTATGTTTTTCTACTATCATTGACATCAATTAAATTAATAAGCTGTTTTTTTTTTAAGAACCACTCCAAAACCAGCCCTAAATATAACAATTTGGAGTGTACACTGATATATTTAGAGTGCCAATAACAATATTTTTTTCAATTTTATTATATAATAATTGTGACAACCCATCCCTAATTTTATGTTTTTATTAATTTTTAAATGAGTGAATTGACGACAATGCCCTAGAGGCTAGATTGTTGACTTTATTGGCCTTCTCTTCGTGACGTGTACAAGCTACTATTTTACCGTATTCTCGAAGTACTCGACGATACGAACACGTAGGCGCAAACAGAACGTAATTTGGAGTTATTAACAAACGAAGTTATGGGTGAAATGGTCATTTGACCATAATCTAGAGTGCTCCAGAAAATCTGGAAACGCCACGTGGATGGCTGTGATGGAGAAAGGAAAGAGATGGATGGCTGGGATTGAAGGGGAAAAAAAAAGAAGAAGAAAGAAATGAGGGATTGGGGGCTGCCCAATTAAGAAAAAAAAAAGGAGGAAGTGGGAGGGCAATCCGTAAGGAAGAGAAAATGAGAAAGGTTGGCGTTTTGGGGCAAGACAGAGGAAGGAGAGTGACAAATGAGGGAAAGGAAATGAGGGAAATGAGAGGATGAGAAAGACAGCAAACCGAGGGAATATTTCCCCAAACCCGACCCGGTTTTGACTCGGTTGATTTTCTGATGAAATCCATCAATTTTCCAACGAATTGAGAGGTTCCAACCCTACCAATCACCATTACATTACTCCCTTCTCAGTTTTTCTCCTAAATTCGAGCAGTTTTGGTCCCATTTCACTACGAGTTGCTTCGTGGGTGTCCCAAAGCCACGGCAGCGGAATCTGCCATTTCTGCGAGCTCCTCCATCAACCACTACCACCCTTCAGCTCATCTTGAGGCTAGGAACAAAACCCAAACAACTGTAGGGGTGGCGAAGCACCGGAGGTGACGAATCAAAGGGCACCAATTTTAGGGTTTCTGACCGATCGAGGCTATTTCCAGCCACTTTACGGCTTAACTAAACTTTAGCTTAGGTATGAAAAATGTTCCTCTCCTTGAGTTTTACATTTTTGCAAAATTTGGAAATTTTTGAAAATAGTTGAATTTTCCGGCTAGCCGCCGCGTGGGCAGAGACACCACTTGACCTCCCTAGGCTATAATGGGTGCCCCAATTCCATATTAAACATCCGATTGATAAAATTCTGTTATTTGGTTATATTTCCGTTAAAGGCCACCACTTTGTTATTATATGATTCGGCGATCCGACCATTGGATCGTCACCAAAGTTTAATATGTAACAGTAAATAATATTTGAGGATATTCGGAATTGACGGATCAGGAATCTGATTTACGGATCTTCCCGGATGGGTTTTCTAAGTTTGTACATCTAAACATCGGCCGCCACTTAATTTTAACAATTGGCGGAGATCCAACCGTTGGATTGTTCCGAAACTTTAGGATGTTGTTCTAAAATCCGAGGTGTGGATCTTCCAGATAGAGTTACGTAGGGTTGTGGACCCTATCGTCGACCTTTGACCGACGATTGACTTTTGGTCAATGGATTACAATTATTCTAGAACGTCCTTGGGGATGTGTTTTATGTAAGTTACTTGTTCTATTGATAAGAATTTTGAGACATGATTTGATATTTATTCTAGGCAACGATCGTTCGTAACGCCTCAATATTCATGTTAGGGAGTTGTAGCGTGAACTTCAGGTGAGTGGGTCTTTTTTTTTACAAAGTATAGTATTTGTTAGTTTCCATTTATACATTGAAATAAAATTTACTCTGTATGCCTAACTTAGACTAATGCTTATAAGAATTAGCGAAATAACGAAAAAATTACGAAGCAGTCATAAATCCTATGGGCAGGTATGCGTATGTTTATTGATACCATGATTATACCTACGACTATGAATGATATTATGTTGATTAGAATTATTGAATCGTTATGGCATGATTGTATTTATGTAGTCTGTTCATCATTGCTGCATCCCAGTCTTAGTGCTTGCCCAGGGTTAGGGCCAGTATTTCATGTGTATGTTCACATCCGCACCGCATGCTCGCCTTGGATCCAAGTAGGTTCCAGTCCTGTCGTACAAGTTGCAAGAAGCAACTCTGACTCGTAGTTGTACAGGTTGCAATAGGCAACTCCGACTCGTATGTGACCGCGAATAGGGCCAGTCTTCACGTGATTGTAGCACTAGAACGTATATTATGATTACACCCAGTCTTGTCATACAGGTTGTGTTAGGCAACTCCAACTCGTGTGTCAGCATAGATTGATGAGCACTTGGTTTGATATGTTTGCTTGTCCGAAAGTATACGATTCTGATGTCATGCAATTATATATGAACTAATATGCCGTTTGATATCTTGATATTTTGCAGTCTACGTTGAGTATTTTCATACTAGATGTAGTATGTATATCTTGGAAACTATACATGTTTTACAGCGATGGGTTATAACGTTTTCAAAGGTTTTTATTAAAACTTTATTTTCAAGCCCACTCATCCTATTTTTCGCCCCTGCAAGTTTTAGTAGTTGAGCTTTCTTATCGACAAGGATTCTTTGAAAAATCTTGGTGTACACAATTACCTTTGAGGGTATAATTCTCACTCGATTTTACTGTACTATATTCATGCTCTAATATCATATGTGAAATGGGTTCATTCCTGTTCATAGCGCACTCTTATAGTTAGGCACTTTTAGGTTTAAATTTATTCATATTTTCCACATCACTACATTTTATGGCTTCGTCACCTTCTAGGTGTCAGCCATCATAGCTTGATTCGGAGTCTTAGTGGACATTCCGGGTCGGGATGTGTCAATAATGATGTATATTCAAGTGAAACTTTAAAATTAGAGTATTTAAAGCTTTTTTTTTCTTGTTTGTTTGTTTAAAATTGAACCGCTTTGATTATGTAGTGAAAGTAATGTTTGTAGTTTTTTTTTCCTTTTTTTTTTTACTTATTATTTAATGACATTTATAAACTTACAATCATTGAATTTCTAAAGCTTGTTTTGCTTTAAGTTATTTTTTTAGCATTAATATGTTGTCCAACTTTTTGAAAAAACTATATTAACGAGAAGACCTTTTATAAACTCCACATATGAATTCCAAAATCTCAAAGACCACCAAGATTAATCAAATATTTTCTTAATTTACTAGTATATACGCACACACAAAGTGTAAAATTTTTTACTTTGGTTGTTAAAATTAAAAGAGAGAGGAAGAGAATGAGAGAGAACGTGGGAGTGAGGAGATTAGAGATAATCGGGGTCCGATTCTAGCTTTCTTATGAAATTGTAGTTTTGGTCGATTTACTTTAATCTAGAATTTGAGGATAAATTTGAAGAGTTCAAATCTGCAAGGGGACGGCGACCCCAGGAAGACCTACTACACGCTGGGGTCTGTAAGACGAGGTGCCGTGAGAGGTAGTCTCAAGGGCGACGCCTGAATATAGGAACTTGCATGAAATGGCGGAAAGGGAGGAGAAGGAGAAGGAGGGTTTCGATAGGCAGGTAAGGGCCACCATTGAAATGGCGATCGAAGTTTGCAGGGTGTGATTGGGAAGACTGTGACGAAGGTGTTATTGGAATGTAGGAAGTTTCATTAAACATCACTATTCGTCCGCATGTTTTGGAAAAAAAAGAAGAAAAAGAAAAAAAAAAGTTTTTCAAAGTAGCATTTAGCTGCTTCGGCTTTTCTCCACAACTTCCAAAATAATGAACTTTGTTTAATTTCACCAAACACCTTAAACACAAACAATTATAAAAGAAGCTGTTTTTTTCAAAGAAAAACAGCCCTAAACCAGTACTAAATGTAATGTATTGCAATCCTCCTACCAAGCTCCAAAACAAGAACGGATCAGTAAGAGGTTCTCCTGAGTTTTGCTTCTGGAAGAAGAGGAGTTGCACAAGGTTTGCACTCAGTCATACCAGCTTTCGACAGTAACAAAAAAAATCGCCTAAAGCAGTGAGCGTCCAATATCCGGCCATCAGCGAAAAAATTGCAAACAAACTGCAAATTTAAACAAGAGATAGCCGAGGTCAGTGAAGCAGTGGAAGAAAAACGGAATACAAAAAGTAATTTTAGTTGCCCTATATGGCATTTAAAAATAGTTCAATCGTAACAAATCCTAAGCAGTTCATCCTGTACACTGTTTGTATGCTTAATCTGCAGATAATCATGGAAGAGTATTCTAGGTTGGATACTGGCTGTTAAATGCCATTAATTCTAAAATTCTAAAGTTACAGTTGATAATCATCAAGAAATTAGATTGAATTTAGTCCTGAAAAGGATAGAAAGAAAACAACAAATAATAAAACACACAATACCTAATTCATGTCGAATATGATGATCAAAGTATCAAGGAGCATAACAAGAAAACTTGACTACTTGACAATAGTCACTAACATCAGTTGTACAAAACGAGGTGGAACAAAAACTACATATCAGGGGCTAATACCCATCATATTTAGTAGTATACGGAAGGGGTATAGTACGTGAAATACACGAACGTGTATTTTTGTGCAGCTTAAGTCAATTGCAATTGAAAGCTAGTAAGGGTATTGGGACAAGGACAGCATGCGCATACCAGCCTCCAAGGATTGAGCTGCAGCCGTTGTCATCATCTACTTGGCGTGAAGGAGGTGGGGTTGGGGGAGCTGGAGGGTCATCATCGTCTTGGCAGGAAGGAGGTAAGGGTGGAGAAATTCTTTCCTCCGGAACCCGGCGGCAGTGGGCCATGGAGAGTGAGGGCGGGTTGGGGTCATTACATGGGCTAGTGGTGGGTCTCAAAACAAGAGATAATGGGTCATGCGAGGGGTTTTGTGTCTTAGGTTCGCACCGGCTCGTGTTCTGGATGCCAGACCTAAGAATCTCTCGTAAGGGTGGGCTTGGAAGAGCTGGAGGACAAAGGTAACCCTGATAGCCAGGTGGTGAAGGGACATCACTAACAATGCTGGTTGTCGGATTACAAACAGAAATTTCAGAACTTGCATGTTTGAGAGAAAATTTGAAGGTGTAAGATTCCTTGTTTCTTAGAGGAAACGTTTTATTGCTCTGGATGCCGCCACCTCTCTTATTGTGGTAGCCAGGGTAGTCCGATTTGTCGAACCACACTTTCTCTTTCAAAAACAGGCCTGCTTTCTCAGCAAGCTCCTCCAACTTCCATTGATCATACGGGTAGTCAAACCTGTGTGAAACATGAATTTCACCGCCTTTGCTGAGCATCCCGCGGGCGCTTTTGAAAAACGCTTTTAACAAATGTCTGTGCAATCTAGCTCCATTGAAGCTCCAAATTAATCACTTATGATAAAGTAATCCAGTAACTAATAGTTATAATAGCATATGATAATATGGATAGAGATTAGAGAGAGATTAAAGGATCGGCACTATGCCATATAACTGCTCCTGCAGCCTCACCATTGCATAAACATTAATGAGTTTTGTTTTTTTGGTTACACAGGCATCACTGGAGAGCATGTCGGAACAAGGCATGGTACAAAAGATGAAGGCAAATTTTGTCACTTACTCTATAAGCTCCTCGTCGGTTTCGAATAGCCGATAGAAATGACCTGCATGAGGAAAGTTGAATATGATAACATCAAATTTCATAGACTTAAGTGTGGGATGACGGTCCATGACATATACATTGACTTCATACAACACCAAGCACCCTCTTCTCTCCAACTCCTCCAAATGTGCCTCACTGCTGAAATGCTCAGTCAATAGAGTATCTGAAAGTTTTCAAGAAAATTAATTAATTCATGTAAAACAAATTTAAAAAGATGAAGGTAATGGTTTTCTGTTTGTTACGTGCATCCAAGGAGTCCATATATTTTACCTTCGGATTCGAGAGTCGTAGCAACCATGTTCGCGGCGGAGCAAAATGCTCTAGCCAAACAGGCAGAAAATGAGAAGTCTCCCTCACCAACCAAGAGTATTTTATGAGAGCTAGAGTAGTGTCCTATCCATCTCTGGTTCTTACCCATGCTTGATTTTTGCTCGAGTTCCTATAAAAATTATATGCTTTCTCTTTGAACCATTTCACTTACTCTCTTAAAGGCTGAGCATATAAACTCTTCGAATAATACAAAAGTAAAAGCTCTTTATTCTTGTAGTATTCGAAGAGTTTATCTGCTCAGCCTAATATTTGCTTCCAAACGACGCTAACTTACTTAGCTTACAAATAAAGCTGCCTTGACAGCTCATTAACATGTCAGCGAGTGACACTTGTACTTCATGCTTACAAAATGAACTGTACGGTTAAAGAATAATACTTGAGTACTGATTAGGTTGAGTACATCATTTTTGCAGAAAAGGAGAATTCGCCTTCCCCAGTGATAATCAATATTTATACTTTATATTTCGTCCTTTTACATTTCTTTTCTTATTTCTTTTAGTTGGAAGTTTTAAATATTTGTGATACTTTTTTCATATTGTGTTTCTAGGAGCAACATAATCGAGTTTTATGGAAAAGTAGGTAAACGGTGGAATTTTTGAGTGATTCTAGTTGAAGCTTCCTAAGGACATCTCATTCTTCCTTTCGGCTAGGCAAAGAAAAACAAATATAAGCACCATGATGTGGCAAGGCCACAAATCAAATGATTAAAGCGATCTGGTTGGATGTGATTGGGACAACCGGATATTTAATGGGGTGTGATATTCACACATTCTATTTTATTTTTCACATAACTTTTTAATTTTGGACCGTAAGATCGGACGAATTGGAAAAAATTAATGGATAAAAATTAACAAGGAGTGTCCAAAAAGTACAATAAAGTGTGTGAATAGCACGTCTCTATTTAATATTGGAAAGGGTTAGCGAAAAGGGATTAGTAGTGGAATGGTGGGAACTTGCGTTTTGATAAAGGCAACGGACAAATTAGAGAAAAAAGAATGGGGAGAGTGACACGGACAGAATGGAGAAAGTGGAGAGCAGGTGTCGCAATAGGAGGAGGATTGTCTGCGCTCCTCATTCTCACGCCCTCCCATGCCTTCCTGTTTTGTGTGGTCACGGTTAAGTCACGTTAACATTTTATATTGTTTTTTTTTATAAAGATAATAAGACAAAAAAATATATATAATATAAAATGTTGACGTGGTTTAACCGTGACCACACAAATAGGAGGGCATAGGAGGGCACGGGAAGAAGGAGGGTAGACAATCCTCCTCCGTCGCAATAAACGAAAGGGGTTGTTGGGGGAGTTGGCAGACGAGAAATAGACGGATTGGAGTTTTCTGCAGAGAGTGCAGAAGACGGCAGAGGGGAGAGCAGAGAGAAGCAAATGGGGAGAAAATAGAGGGAGAGCAGAGAGCAGAAAATGGAAGGTGTGCCGCAGCTCCAAATTCGAAGAGAAGAACAAGCATGCTCCTCTCTTTTGAGGAGAAGATGATCAGAGAGCTCATCCTGTAAAAAATGATTGTTTTTTTTTAAATGGATAATTCCTAATGTATTAAAATAAGTATGTGTAACTAATTTTCTTTTGCTAAATTGAGGCTATGAGCTTCAACATGATTACATAGATTTCTCTTTTAATTGTTTAAGTGTTGTTACACACTTGCTTTGATATTTTCAATCACTAACTTAAACTACCTATGTGTCTTCATGCTTAATCACCATTAGGATGCTTAGAAAAGTCATCAGATGCAATTTTGAACGAATGTCACGTTAAAATTGGTTATGCTTTTTATCAAAAGGATTTTCACCAAGATTAATGAATCACTCATGTTTATATTTAATTCAAATGTTATGGATGAATTGCATGTAGTGGTATGCGTTTTAGCTTGAATGTCACAAGTAAAAGTACATAAGGAAAAACCCAACCTTCAAAGCATGTGTGTTTTCGATTACTTAAGCAATTGGAAGAGCTACGTAGGAGTGTTGTTGGT
>JAOTRO020111400.1:0-13656 GCA_028566515.2 Pyracantha coccinea | reverse complement strand
ACCTTCCCTCGATACCATGGTAATTTGTCTTCGTGGCCATGGTGATGCAAGTAAGTTACCAAATCCAGCCACATGACAAAAACCTAACAATAAAAGAAGAGTCAAATTTCGATTCTTGTTTGATTAAGCGAAACCATAGGAAGATTAAAGATGCAAAACATACCCAGTAGGGAATCCCATAGAGCTTAAGCACTTGAACATGACCCATTACAAAGGATAATCCCACAAGTAACGCAGCCATTGCTGTCCAACATACTGTGGAAGTGATCACATCTTTCCTCTCATTCAGGACAAATAGATCGCTCTTCGGGTCAAAATGGGAACCAGTCTTTCCTGGACTTCTATTCCACTATAGGAACAAATCACAATCAGGTACGATTTTCATATTTCCATGAATTATGAGGTTGAAATTATTAATCAAAACCTTACAAGATAGAAAGGATAAGCAAGCATGGGAAAGGGTACGGTGAAGCGCAAAATTCGTGTCATGCTATCTAATTTCTTGTAGATTTTCTCAGACAACTGCAAGCATAGAAATTTATCACCCTCAAACAGTAGGAAAAACTTGAGATGCATCAAGAAAATGAAGAACAGAGAAGTGTTACAACGAGAGAAAAAAAGACTAACCGGGTGCCATGACTCATCATTCTCAACATGACCATGATTTTGATGATGAGTCCTGTGGCTAATTCTCCTGAAAAGTTCAATCACCATGTTAGTTCATGCCTTCGAATGTTTCATTACACAATAACAATGTCGATTATTGGGACTCACAATACCAATACTCAAATCAAAATGCACCATATTGTACTAATCTACCATCAAGAACATACCATCCATGATAAGGTACAAGAATTGAAGAATGCAAGAGATGCCCCACAACACTGTTTAGCTTGGGATTATTCGAAAAGCTTCCATGGCCGCTGCACAATCACAAACCAGACCAACAATTCACACCAGAAAACACAAATTGACATATTGCTCCCCCTGTGCCCTCGAGTTTCGAATTTCCTGGCTTCAGTTTACATTAGTGTTAAGTAGAATATCGCTTGTATAAAAAGAAACACACAAAAATACAAGAAGGGAACATAGGGAATGATTAGTAATTACCAATCATGGCCAAGAACAAAGAGAGCCCAAAACATTGTCCCCTGAGCAGCCCAATACAGAGGCCAAACAAACCACTTGTTCACATAAACCGCAGCCGCAGCCAACCCGAAAACCACCGCCACATCCCTCACCACATAGCTCATTGACCTCCACGGGTCCCTAACCCAACAATGCTTCGGAATGGCAGCTTTAACATCGGCTAATGAACGGCGGCGGCGCACCCGGATCAAATCCCACCTCCTCTTCTCCATCTCCGCCACCACAAACGCCGTTAATACTCTCCTCCTCCTCTTCAACAGAAGCTACCCTCAACGGAGCGCTCACGTTAAGACCCCATCTTCTCTCTCTAAACATCCCACCTGCGATTTTGGTCGAATCCGATCTCAGATCCGTCGAGCTATGGTTTGACCGAAAAATCCGAACTTTTGACGGGTAGCTATAGCAAACTGCGGTTCTGGGTCGGTTCCAAACTTGCGGGAGAGGCTTTAGGCCGCATTCAGAGAGGACCAAACTCGCCATTGGAGACCCAGATGGAGCAGGAACACCAGCACCAGGGTTTTAGTTCCGGGTCTCCCTCAGGCTTCTAGAGAGAGAAAGAGAGGAGAGAGAGAGAGAGTATTTGAAGCTGTAGCAAACACCAAAAGAAGAGACTTCTGATGAAAAAAATATCTAGGATTTTAAAATTGAGAAAATATATATGAGATAACAAATTGGTTTTCGATTTCTTTTCCTCAAACAACTAAACAAATACAATTTATATTCTTTTTGTTTCAGAGTTCTTGGCTCTGTGTTCTTCTCGGTAAAAAGGTTAAAAAAAAATCTGTATTATTTTATAATTTTTGTTTCGGAGTAAGATTCTCTCCTTCGAAGTGAAAGGTTGAACATTGAATGTTTCCGATCCCTTTTGATGAGGCGAAGACGGGCACATGTGTCGGTTATATATAGGACCCAAGACTCTGAGAAAGTCTGAAGCTTCGGCCATGGCCACTTGGTCAGTCGGCTTCAACTTTTTCTGTTAGTTTTGTGACGTTTTCTAGCGTGCGACCAATATTCTATACCGAAGCTTTACTGTTAATTATTGATTAAATTTAACAATTTTTTTTTTCGGGTAACGACATTAATGTGTTAAATAATTAGTTACTTAACAAAAAGATTACTTAGAATCACATCGCATATGAAATGATTGGTTTTCGTCACTGATTATAAAGATCCAAATTCCACCATTGCATCGGTTGCCGTGTTATGTTAGCTTGCAGTGCGATGTGTGAATGATATTTGTGGAGGAAAAGGATACAAATCACATTACATCGGTTGCCGTGTTATATTCGTGATCGTAATCGTTTATCATATATGGTACGGTCATAAATTATTTTAAATTTTTAAATTTTAAATTAAATTTAAATAGTACTTAACGAAAACTGACCATACGATGTACGATAAACGATCGTGATTAAGGAATCCCTAAGATCCTTGGAAAAAATATCCGGCCATGATCCTTTTCCATTTGTGGAAATTAGAATTTGCTCAATTGGTGCTATTGTTGGTTTGACCTCCTGAGGGAGTTTGATTGGTGGGCTGTCACACATGATTTAAATAAGAAAGAAATGAAAAGCAGCCCATGAGAATTTTATGGTTTATATTCTTGATATGCATTTGACCACTAACTCAACCCGCCGTCCAAATAAGTTTTGTTTTTTGTTTTTTTTTTTAATTTTTTTTAATTTTTAATTTTTAATTTTTATTTTTAATTTTCTATTTTTAAAACAACCCTCCAAGTAAATCAGTCTCTTAATTACCATTTAAGTATATTGGGACTGATTTACTTGTACAAATTGACACTAAGAAAAAAAACCCGTCCAAGTAAATCAGTCTCTTAATTACCATTTAAGTATGTTGGGACTGATTTACTTCTACAAATTGACAGTCAACCCAAAATTTGTATTTATCTCAATTCTTCTAGGCCAAATTGTTAAAAAAAATTCATTTTTTTCCGCCTCCATTTTGACTATACTTTTTATTTTCTTACTGAAAAGGTTGTGGGTTCAAATTTTTTCAAATGTCAATCGTAAAACACTCATATTTGACGGTCTTTTATTCTTGGGACATAATACAAATAAAATTATCGCACGCTAGTCATGTTGATATGTTACATAGTACCAATAATGCTTTTCAACCAAAAAATTTACCAACGATGCTTCCTATTATTTTCGAAACTCCCACTTCCCTAAAATTAATATAATAATTTTGAACTCTCCCCTTTCTTTAATTATAACAATATGTTTTTTTGGGTCAAATATGGATAACTATCCAACTTTAAAGGGTAATTCCAAATCGGTTCCAACTTTTGAAGGGGTGTGCTATCCACACACCATTTTTTACTTTTCCCACACCCCTTGTTAATTTCTGTCCATTGATCTTCTTCAATTCATCCGATCCGACGGCCGGAAATTAAAAAGGTGTGAGAGAAGTAAAAAGGGGTGGGTGGATATCACACCCCATTTTGAAAACATTCCTAATAATTGGACATCCATTAGGTCTCAAACATTAAGTGATGACCTTAACAAATTGAAGTGGGTTTCACTCTCATCTCATCTACAAACAATAGATTCTTTATTGTGCATTCATGTATCTCCATTCTCATACATATTATCCCAAGTATCACAATATTGGCGCCCCCTGCGAAGCAATGAGGGTTTTGAGGTGAAATCAAAGTTCAAATTTTATAGCTATAAGCATCCACGTATCCCCTCCGTGCCTTCTGTTCTACTATTTTTTTAGTACAAATTATAATCTACACTAAATTAGTATCGATAAATAATTCAACTCGAGTAAAAAGAAGAGTACACTATCCTAGCTAACTTGAAAGGATAAACAAACTTACGAAACTTTTCTGTTCACTCATGCATTTGATGGGAGAGGATTCTTTACCCTCCTATTCCCATCCTCTTCCATCCCCTCCTCTCACACATTATTTTTTGTCTTATTATCATTATAAAAAAATCAATATAAAATGTTGACGTTGCTTAACCGTGACCGTTCAAATAGAAGGGGATGGAAGGGTAGAGAGATTAAGAGGGTAGATAATCCCACTCCGCATTTGATTGGCCCAAAACCCTAGTTGGTCTCAGCATGGAGAAGAAGATCCTACAAATCTGCATGCTTCTAATACAAGGCACGTGTAAATCCTAGGCCTTGGAGATAATTAGTTTCACATTTTTGTAAATCATAAAAATCAACTATATCCTCCATTAAAAGATGATCACTTTCTTCTCCAATGGATCGAGCTCTGTTAGTTCTGGTAGGGTTATCGATCTTCCTGTTCTGCACTGATATTTTTAACCTTTTCACGCCCAAACCTCCCAAAACTACCACTCATTATCCTCTTCTTGATGACGATGATCCTCATCAAGCAGACCCCCAGCTAGAACAGCTTCTCCAAGAGCCCCTCAAATTCCCCACCCACCAGGTCTGACTATTCATTTCCAATGTTTACATGCATGCGTTACACAAAAACTCTTTGTGTGAGACGTCTGTTCTTTACACGCATAGATATTGTATTTGATATTGTTTAAAATGTATTAATAACATAGGGAGCGAACGTTTGTTCGATAGTTGGACTATTCATTATATACAGTGATAGATGATCGTTATATGACGAAATTCTCATTTGTTTGTTCAACTGCAGAAATCTAATGGCCTTGGGGGAGTTGGCATTGGAAGCACCATCAATATTGATTTCTGTACATCTTGTTCTTACAGGTTCCTGTACATCATTTTCTATATGACATGTTATGTTCCCAATCTCTTTGATTATAATTTTTTTTTAAATGCTTTGTTTAAGTTATATTAGCGCTCTAAAAACGTGATCATGCTCTCCTCTCTCGTAAAAATATAAGGAGAAATTGCTCTCGGAAAAGTGCATGGCAATTGTTTTGGGACGTTAATAACAGTTCTCAAATTTAATCATGTATTTAAGATCCTTATCCCGGTTCCGAGTTAGATAATCTTATGTTTGGATTCTTAAACCTACATGTATTTGACATGTCTGTGGCAGAGGAACTGCAATAACATTGAAAAACATGCTGGTAACATCATTTCCCGGGATCGATGTAATACTGGCAAACCACCACCCTCCCCTTCCAAGACGCCTGCTTAGCAAACTGGTACCGGTTGTTCAAGTAGGAATTATCGGGACTATAATGGCCGGAAAACATGTTTTCTCGAGGCTGGGGATAACGACGCCACCTCCTTGGTACCAGACCCTGCAAGCAAATAGGTTTGGCAGTATGGCAAGCACTTGGCTTTTGGGAAACTTCATCCGATCCTTCCTTCAAAGCACAGGAGCGTTTGAAGTGTATTGTAATGGTGAATTGGTATAACTCCACCCTATTCTTCTTGATCGAGTTATATGTCAAAATTTCTCCATTTCTGTCTCTGCTAGCTGCTCATTGTTTTGAATCTTGTCGGACATAGGTCTTCTCGAAGCTGAAGGAGCAGAGGTTCCCCAGTGAAACTGAGTTGAGGGATCTCGTCGGAAAGAAGCTTGGAGGAGGGGTCTGGCCTTAGTGCCCTTTGGTAGGTGACGTTTTTACCTCTACATGATCGACATTTACCTGATCTTTTCTTTGATATGGGCGCAAGCTTGCCGTGCTGTTTGTATGCTTTCCATAAGATATTAACATGTATGAATTGCCACACTAATGAATAACCACAGTTGTTCATAACATTTTCTTTTTCTTCTTAATATTTTGGTACAATTATGAACGTAAAGAAAAATGCGTACGGGCGATGTTTCTCAAGCCTAGCAAAATAAGTTACTTTGTATCAAGGACATGAGGTGGCAATTCTATGCATTGTAGAACAAGAACGACCTCTTGGATATCTTCCTGATCACACTGCAGGTGGTTTTCTTAACTGAATGACATCGCCTTTCGGGTATTGCAGAAGGATTCTCACACCAGGACAGGGATATTCAAATCTAATGTCATAAAGCCGAACCTTTTTTTCAAATTTGCCACCATTTTCGACCTTCCAATGTCTTCACAAGCTCGTTTGCCAGTGATGCGAAGTCTTCAGCCCCATTCTGCAGATCTTCAGTACGCCGGCTGATTTTCTGATAAAAGTTTAATTCGGGGATTAGACGGAGAAAGGGAAACTAGTAAGTTTAAGGTCATTTAAACATTTGCTAGTTGAAGGTATGCAACCTAGAAGAACAAACTTAGATTAGAAATCAAATATTGTTCACGTAATTGGCTTGGATCATGATAGCAATCTTTTATCAATGAACATATGAACTCGTTTTTGGACCCACAAAAAGAAACACAAAGAAATAAAGAAAAATTAGTTTGTGAGGTTTCTGCTACAATTAGTTTACAAGCAAATAGTTTATCCGAAGGTAATAGTTTGTAAACCCGCCCAGTGACTTTTTCACAACATTCTCCACTTAACAAAAGATAAAATGAGCAGCAGTAAGCTCCTTCAATTGACTGAATCCCGTGAAACCATTTCATAGAAGTTCATTGATATCTTCCTTCTATAAAGCAAATTGAGAAAACTCTTCTGTGAACTAACATAATAGATATCCTACCTCAAGTTTTTCCTGCCTCTCCATGAGCTTATTTCGTGCTTGAGAAGCCGCAGATGAAGCACCCTGAAATGAGTTCTTACCAGATCAGAGAAGACAATTAATTTATAGAGTAAGTTCTCTATCACCCAAACTATCATCATCATGTGAATATACCTCAGCCTTTCTATATTTAGCTCTAATTTCTTCGGCCGTTCTAACTCTGGGCTTTGTATCGCCAGTACCACCTTCAAATAACTTTTCCCTTTCTGATTCCCCTTCTACAGCGCAACAATTAAATGACACTGTTATTGCACTAACTATTTCTTACAGAAAAATAAAAACACAGGTCGAATATTACAAAAGGTTTACCTCTCTTTTTATCTTTGACACCATGTGGTGACAAAGTAGATGCTACATATAGAGGTTCATCTATTTCAATGTCATCTGTATTAAAATCATGAACTGAGTTAACAATCAACAAGGAGAAAGATGCAGAAAGGATGAATACGGGGAGATAGGATAGCATAAAACCTATATTAAGCTCCACAACTTCTTGATGGTCTACAGGCGAGGATGGTTCTGACAGTTGGGACTTTGAAAATGTGCCCTCTAAACGATCGAAAGTTGATTTAGTAACTGCTGCAGGATCTCCACTCTGGACCATTTTTCTTCCCTTAAAGCCCTTGACAATACCACCTAAAATCCCAGATGCAGTACCCTGTTTCCAAATGACATGTTACTAGCGAAAAATAATCCCTTCTGCGCCAAAACTTAAACCTAATGCAACTACATTTTGTTTTTCCACAAACCTGTTTTTTCTTCTGATTCACAGAGACACTGAGTGCAGCGTCTGCAGCAGCTGCAACAACTGTATCATGGAGACAGGGCAAAGACTCTGGAATCCTGCAAACAGATCAAAAAATTCTGAAATTATCTAACAGAAAGTTCATGACCAATCCGTAATGCTCAACTATCATATTCCCCTCACAGCGCTCTAGGTAAATGAATATAAAAAGTACCTGAAATCATTCTCAATAGCTAACATAGAGATGAATGCCGATTCATACCCATTTTCCTATAAAAATTCACAGCACAGTCTTACATTAATGAATTAACATGCTATCTTTCATGAGATTAAGTGCAAATCCAACATTCTTGATAAATTCAAGGCAACAATACCAGCGTAATATGTGCATCATCGGAACTCATCGTTTTATCCATGTTTGCCTTGCAATTCCACCTTAGAATTGACAGCAAAGAGCTTTCTTTCACCAATTCTAAATCAGGAATAGATCTGCCCACGAACAGGTAGGAACAACCCATCAGACAATCAATAATGCACATATATCTATAGCGTCAATCAATAAACAAGCAATAGTGGTAGCTTGATATGCTATCATTACATTTTTCAATCCACACTAGAAACATTGATAGATTGGGGAAAAGAATGGAAGAGAAACTTTACCTGATCTCAATTTCTCCAGTCTGAAACAGCAAAACCAATCCTGAAACCTTTTCAACTTTCTTAAAAGTTGCAGTCCAAATGCAAGGTCTTGTATGTATCTTTTTTCGGATGGGTTTATTTTTTCCCTAACAAGAGGAAACTGTCTCAGCATACTTTCGGAATAAATGAAATGGCAAAAAAAAAGTAAAGAAGCCAAGAGGCACCTGAATCACAGATTTTGTCGAGTACAAGCGCAGTGAATCCACACAACAAAGCATAATGAATGAATTCAACAATCTCTCTTCAGAGTATGTATTTTCTGAATAGTCGTCATGGCCAGTGTCAGGTGAATTTATAACAACTGAAAGACTTCCTGGCACAGGCTCATTTTTGGTTGAAGAATCCTTGGCGGCCTCTGTAGGCGGATTATCATCGGATACCTTAGAGGCAGATAATCTACCATCTGGAGTACCAGAAAGAAATGCTTAGAATTCTCTAACTATTAAGTGAAAAAGAAAACTATAAAGTATTTTATATCTGCTAGATGATATCTGTACTTGCCTATAACATACATTGAAATTGCAATTGACTCCTTTTTCAAGTGCCATGGCTGAGGGATGATCAGGTTACCGGTGTTTCCATCAATTACATGTATATTTGCATCCTTTGTTAAGATGAATATTACTTCTTCTACAGGGCTAACTGTCGACTTTGTTCCGGAGACCTTTGGGCTCTTCAGGAGGCCTTGAGAATTTGTAAGTTCTCTCCAAATCATTGAAATGACTGGGGAGCTAGAGAAAGATGCATCTTTTATAAAGAACAATACAGAAAAGGAACTTGCGTCCAGCACCGCGACCTGAAATGGATGCATTAAATTGATAAGTCCTTCTAAATATAACAGCTTAAAATTATGGGTCAATATTCAAACTATTGAAAACAATGAACACGTGTTATAAATTCAGATATAGAAAAGCAATACTTACATGACCACACTCAAATCCCACAGCAAGTTTACCTCCATGTTTTACAAACTGAAGTGCTTGAACTGGGGAATTTGTAAGACTAAGTACAGCTCTGCATCGCGGTCCTTTTGCTTGAGGCGATTCTTGAACTGATAAAAAAGTTTATAAAATTGTTAGCTTCATAAATAAAAGTTCCATAAAAACTACTCACAATAAATTCAACAGTACGATCTGATGATTTTGCATCTGATGGACTGTACAAGGAAGAAAGACAGGAACCTTTTTATAAAGTCAAGGAGATTGACACTTGAAAAACCTACCTTCATATTTTGTTTCTGTAACAAAGATGAACTTTACCCCATCTGAACAGCCTTTCACGTTATAAATTCGAACCTATACACACTAGCATAAAGACGATCAGCACAGTAAAAGATAGAAGTGAAAAATGGTATCCAATAGAGAAAGATATCTGACCAGACCACATTCATTGCCAACAGCCAGATTTAAAGTGAAGGCGCAGAAATCCAGTCGTGTTACGGAAGCACTTGAACCAGCAACTTCTATACCTTGCACCTGCCAGTTGTAAGGTATCACGGGATGCACGTCTCCCTTACAAAGACAAAGTTTATCAGGTTTAAGTGATGAACTCTAACCTTGCTTGCTACAAGGCAGATACAAGATAAGAGTGGATATGTGGCATTCCATATCCAAACAGATCCATCTGAATATCCTGCTAGGTACAGTCTCTCAATACCATTATTCTCAGAAATAGACAGTTGACTGGGAACACCACCAGTCAAGGGCCATCTTGTACCAGCTGATTGGGTTTGTGCTGAGCCAAGGTTCCCAACTGAGGATATCTACGATATACGAAAAGTAAATAATTATGTGATGTAGAAACAATAAAGCGAAGATGTATGAGCGACTCATATATAAAATAAACATCCAATACCTCCAATATAGAAACGGGAAAAATATAAGATATATCCACTCATACATAGATGAAGTACAATACCTCTGACATAGCTTTTAATAAGTTCTCCCCAGTGGGTACCCTAATAAGTTTGGCAACAGTCATTGTTGGATTAGTTGTAGGTATCACTACCGGAAACTCCAAAGCAGATACAGATGGATTCCTTTCTTTCTGGGACATTAAGGCAGAGAGGGTAGCATAATCATAAAGATGCAGTTGCCCAGGGTTGGTTAATACAAAAACATCAGCTTTGTGATTACCCCCAGTTGTCCCAGAACTTGGTAACAAAATCATGTCTGCAAAAGAGCCAGTAAGGGTAAGGTCTGTACGACCAACACATCTTAAATTCCCCATTCCAGGTGACCATTCAAGAGTTAAAACCTGAAACATGGAGAATCTTGTCAGCTCGTATCTCGTGGCAGTAAATAAACAAGAAAAACACCAATTCAATTGTTGTACAAAAAGTGCATTGTTTCTAGCCATGTTACACTGTTTTCAAAAAGGGAATCCTTTTATCTCTTTAAAATGAAGTCCTTACTATTTCTGAGCATGTTATACTGTTTTCAAAAAGTGAACTAATTTTGATTTATATTAACCATTTTTCCAAAAAAGCCATGGAACTTTTCAGTAACTACTGCTATCCAACTAAAGCATAAATGAAATGTTAAACAACTACAAATAGACAGCACACCGTCAAAACTTCTTCTGATCCGATTTCGTCGCCACCATAGATAAATAGTTGGCCATCACAACCATTATGGGATTTATAATCTGTGGACCACTGTAAAACTATGACAGGAAGTCTCCTTTCAGCTGATGATAATCGTAACTTCACAACATTATTAGATGGTGATAATGCTTTTTGACCCTTGACGGAAGGAGGAGATGACGCGTTCCAGAATAAAATGTCTCCATCTATGTATCCCACAGCCAGAATGGACCCATTCGAAGATGCCCAACAAAGAGCACTTATCTCTTTGTCTCCCAGTTGATGTTCCAATGTATCTTCTGGACAATCTAAATCGATTTCATTTGAAGATTTAACAATTCCATCTTTTAGTTGGAGATCCTTACCACCTCCAATATAAACTATTTTAGCTTCAGATACATCCCAAAGAACAACCACCCCGTTTTGATATGCGATCAATACTCTGCCAATAGAAAAACCTTCATATTCAGTGAACTTAATACATAAACTATAATGTTCCTCATCATTTTTACTTAGCCTTGAACAAGACAATGTAACCTCAATAAAAAAATCTCATGCTATCAGAAAAACAGAAACATAAAACATTAAATGGAGCAAACAATTGGATTCATTAACGGGATAGCAATGGACTTTATTTAGAGACTCAAGAACGGCATGGAGCCAAAGTGATATACCCCTCATTTATAGTGCCATCAGTCCAAACTCCTAACTGAACCGTCTTATCTAATCTTCCACCATGTCCAAGTTTTGTGGCATCCTTCATGACTATAGGGAAAGTTAAATTTGTGTTCTCCTTATGGTGAAAATATGACACTCTACTCTTTATTGGTGAGAGTAATTGTGGGTAATTTATTACTTCATGTTAAGCCACTCTACGAGAAAAAAAGTAGTCTTTCTTTTAGCCTTTACCAAAAAAAAAAAAAAAAGAAGTAGTCTTTTAGCTGCTAAATTTCAATCAATACATGTTGGGTGATCCCAAGTCGAAGAAAGGAAAGAATATCAAAGCACAAGTAATCATGGGTTAGCGATGATTAACTGATATATTAACAATTCCTGCAAAGTTATAATACTGGAAGGGACAAGAAAACAATAATAAATTAGGACCATTCTTGTTCCACACTAAAAGCAGATATGAAAAGTGAGAAACTTCAAGTTTATAACTTGCCTATTTCCAGATGAACAGGGTTGGGGAAGAATTCCAACTATAGGTTGGTCAGTTGGAAATGGAAACTCAGCAGCTTCTGTAGAATAGAGAAAAAGACCGGTTGCATTAGGTCATTACATAAGCAAATAAAAAATACACATTCCATAATTAAATTATATTGATGTTGACGTCACCATGAAAAGAAATTTAATCATACAATTCTTCATGGAAGATATAAATATCAGAACTATCTTTCAATTTGTACCCTACAACTTCTGAAACCAAAGTCCAAGCCTTCTCAGAACAGATCTAACAGAAAAGAGAGAGACAATTTTGTGGCACAAATCATAGATATAAATAGCATCAACATTAACAATATTATAGGATCCTTCAGTAAAATGAGGTTTACAAGAAATATATCTGATCAGATAAATGTTGGGGAAACGTTCTATTTTGAAAAAATAAAAATAAAACCCTCATCTATGGATGAAGCTCTTATATCTATATATTTAGCTTCTTATGTGACGAGAATTGCAACATTAACTAGGAAAATCATACACTATAGAAGCAAAGAAATGATAAAATTGTAAGCTACAGTTATCAATCAGCAAACTGAAGAAACTATTCTGCATACATTACCACTTAAAGAATTTGCAGAAATATGATATGGCAATTGCAATAATTTTCCCTCCTCTGCATCATACTTCACCACAGCCACTAGAGCATACTCATCGCCAACATACCTGCAAGTTTTAATACAGCAAACAAGTTATGAACCGAGCCTCTCCAGCCAATCAGTGGCTGCCTGAAAATAGTTGTAACAATTTTTTTCGGAAAGTAGTGTACATTAAACTGGAGCCATGGATTACAGAAAAAGCGGTTATATTTGTTTCCCATTCTAGACAATAAACTAGGGATCTGCTCTCGAGATTCCAAACCTGCAAAAATTGAGAAGTAATTGATCACTTGTTTAAAATTTAAATAAACGATAGTTTCATGTTTATGCACTTCATAGAATTTAAATTCTGGCACTGAATTATGAACAGCAATTCCAAGTCAACAGCCTACTATTATCTGCTTCTATCTATCTGTATTCCCTCCTTATGATATTCACCCTTATTCAGGTGTTCATAGGGGTATATTTTTGTTATAAGGTAGAATTATTGAATCCAAAAGTGACCATTAATGCCAAGTGCAGAATACTTAGCATTATAAAGACACCGATGTTGATAATTGCCTAAATATAACTGAAAGAAGATGCATATGATGCAGAAGTTTAATGGAGTCATCATGTGTCACACGGATGGAGTTGAGTTGGACACACGCAAAGGAAACTGCAGACTTGATAAAGAGCCCATACCTGAATATCATTATCATTCAAGATGCTCACCAAATAACCCTGGTTTTGTAGAAACTGCCAAAATACAGTATGAAGAATTAGTTTGCTGACCCAACAACTAATAAGACGAGTATAATATTCAAGGGTGTGTTTGTGATTAAGAAAAAAAAATGTTTTACCATAAAAATTATATAAATATATCATTAAAAAAAATGTTTCACCCTAAACACTTTACTATTGATACTTTATCCTTGTAACTAAACAAGGGGAATGAATGGTGCACACAGATACCTCAATGTATTTGTAAGGCAGTTGCTTCGGGGATATAAAGAGTCCTTCAATACCATCACCACCGATTACTTTAATCCTCCCATCCCTACCAAACAAATAAGAATCAAAACAACAATGT
>JAOTRO020111305.1:0-13657 GCA_028566515.2 Pyracantha coccinea | reverse complement strand
AGGTGTTGACACGTGTCCTGTTTGATGACTTTTCTGATTCATTTCAATTTTTCGTTGAGTCATACGCTACGTGTGAATTTTATGTGATACGTGAGCGTTGAAATTTTATTTATCGGTTAACATTTATTTCACCGAAATTTCGATGTCTACATGATCTAACTACAATAAGTTGAGCGAATTTGTTGATGTTACACCCACGAAGTATGGAAAGTGCCAAACATTGGGAACTACCAGGGAAGAAGAGATTGAACATGAGCAAGCTCGCTTTCCTTTCTGGGGATGGAGAAAGTGGACAAAATAGACTCGACCGATGATACAGACAAATGTGAGATGCTCGATAGAGGTTCCTTATATTGGAGAGTCATATGATGCGGTTGCAACATATCAAATACGTTGTTGTTTAGAGACATTTGAATAATACCATAAGAACTCTTATATATGAAATATAGACGACCAAACTTGGATAAGAACACAAATAATTGTACTTAAAATGCATCTTTGCCCGTAAAATGTTTATTTGGGATATTCATCAACATATATGCTCAAACGACAACCTTGCTTTGTCGTGTTTTTTCAACATAAATTTCATTAATAGAAGAAAGTGTTACAGAGATAAGAACCAAAGAGCCCGACAAATTGGCATGGTAAGAAATTAAAATATAACTTTTCGAATGAGGATCCGGGGAGGATCTTCTTTACGAGGATTTCGGGGATCATCCAATAACATCAGTTTTATCGTATATCGTACGGCTATAAATCATTGTAAATCTTTTTATTTAAAATTAAATATAAACAGTACCTGATAAAAATTGGCCGCACAATGTACGATGAACGGATATGACTGGAGGATCCCCGGGATCCTCACAAAGAGGATCCAAAGAGGATCCTCGTTCATATTTTATGCGCTGACCAATAGCATCAATACCCCTTATACATTTTTTAAATATTTTTATTTCAAAATCATTAATTCCACAATTGACGTGAACCGAAAACCTACAAATGATTTGGTTAAAAGATGCAACTATGAGAGAAGGCTCAGGGCAAAATGGGTAGAAAAAGATCTACGGAGGCTTTGAAAGAGAATATAAAAATATATATAGTGTGAGGTAACGGAAGACTTGGCGAAAAACCAAACACGGTGGCGTTCTAGAATTCATATAGTTGACCCCACTTAGTAGAATAAAACTTGGTTGTTGTCCTTATATAGTCATCTAAACCTAACACATGAAGTAATGGACAATGCATATCGAGTAACATGAGAGCACGTGGACTGTTAGGCTCAACATGTTGATTAGTGCGCTTTGGTACCAAAAAAAGAAAAAAAAGTGAGGTTCCACCATGAACCGAGACACAATTTGGAGAATAATCCAACTCTTTATAATAGCTAGGTCAAGTCATTCCTTGACATGAGATTCACATAGATCGAGTACCAACTTGAAAGAACATGTGAGAATTACTTTGAAGAAGAATAATACAAAAAAAGCCTCTTTTTGGTATGAAGGATTGGATTGGAATAGATGAATACCTGTTTTCAAGTTATGTTGAAAGAAAAAAATGAAAATTTTGGTCTAATCCTCTTAAAATGAAAAAGAATCCTCCTTTACTTTTCTTTAGAGGTTTATTAAAGAATGATAGATAATCTACCTATATTGATCTAAACTAGGGGTGGGTGCAGTTTCGTTCGATTTGATTTTTTGTCGAAACTAAAAACCAATTTGAAGTCACTGTTTAATTCAGTTCCCAATGGTTGAAGAGGAAGACTATATCCACCAAGGTAATTTACCACTTTGCCATTCTCCTTTCCCTTCAAAATAACTTAAATTTAAGGAGTTATTCATTCTAATCCAATCCTCCGTACCAAAAAAAAGACCATATATGTAGATCAAAGACATTGATGTATAGAGTCTATACGTACCAAGTTTTTTTATTAATGGAGAGGGAAGATTCGGAATCATCAAAACCTGTCTAATTAATAGTGGAAACAAAATATTACTGGTCCATGAATTGTCATTCTCAGAAAACAAACGAAAAAGAGTAAAGTTACACTTACCGCATTTTTGTACCATTTATCTAATAGAGGTAGGGCTCACTACCACATGTGGGTTCATCTTTATTGGAGAGATGTTGGATTAATTACACTAACACCCACTGAGATTTTATGAGTTTTCACAAAACCACTCACCCCTTGAGGTTTAAGTTCACTTTCACAAATACCCCTTTCTTTGAAAACCTATTTATAGAAAGACAAATTAATTAATTTCTTAACCCAGCAAGTGGCCATTTACCACAGTATTGGAAATGTGTTGAGTCCTTGCATGATGGCGTGGGAGGTGTTGAGCCCTTGCATGACGGCGTGACTAATCTAACAAAATTTTCCCTTGCATGACGGTGTGACTAATCTAACATTTAATCTAACAAAATCTATTGTTTGACCAAAAAAAAAAATTAATTACTTCAACCAAAAAAGAAATTTTTTTTTTTTAAATGAACCCAAAAAAACTTTTATAAATAGATAAAAGTTCCTCTCACGAAGACTTATTCATCTCCGTCTCCACCTTGTCACAACAATCCAATAGCTTACCGAACTTCCTCTCTCGATACTCTTTGTCATCTTTGCCGCCGTCGAACCACAATGGGCGCTTGCCGTTGGAAATATCATCGAGCCGGCAGTAAGTCATGTATGGACACTTGCTTTCTGGTTGGTGAGAGCTCGGAAACAACCTCGATAGCAAGCTGGACAGACCATCCAACATTTCTTCGGGAAACAATCAATGGAAGGCCACCAAATTCACATACCCAAATCCTATCCAAAAGCCTTTATGTCTGGGTAAAAAAAAATTGACAGATTCCACGGATAAATTTTCGAAGATTCCAATCCCCCAAGTCCCTCGGAAAATTCAGTCAAATTACGAGATTCAACCTATTCAGATTTCAATAAAAAGAAAAATATGTCTAATTTTGTTTGTCAAAAATAGTATAAAAATCCAATCTTTGCATGAATCGGACGAAGAAAGTCCAACTTTTTCAGCACTATATGTCAAACTTTCGGCCTTGCAAATCTAATCAACCAACAATCCAGATGGGTTTTCTTCAAAATCCATTCGCTCAAGTATCCTTTTGAGAAAGTCAAATCAAAACCAGAGCTTCGCAGAAAATTAATACCAACAAAAAAAAAAGAAAAAAAATTCTTGTATTTCAGAAATGAAAATTGGGTCGATGTTAGAACATTAAAATTTGTAAACCCAGCGAATCAAATGAGCAAAAACTAATCGAATCAGAGTTTAATCTATAAGGTCTAATTAACCCAAAAACAATATCAAAACTAAAAAGTCAAATTATAACGGGAGGGAGTGTTAAGTAGTTAACGCTGCTTGATTGTCACAAAACAATTTGAAGCAATGTGTAATGCTGCTTGATTGTCACAAAACAATTTGACTGGCTGAGAATGATTCACTCTTAGGTCCTTCAAAATATTCTTCAGCCATACAATTTCACAACATGTGGTGGCCATGGAACGGTATTCGGCCTCTACACTCGAACGAGATATTGTCGTTTGTTTCTTAGTTTTCCAAGAAATAGGTGCGTGACCGAGCAAAATGCAGTACCCTGTTATCGACCTTCTGGTATCTCGACATCTAGCCCAATCAGCATCACAAAATGCTTGTAATTGTAATGAACCTGTGGAAGGAAGAAAAATCCCTTGTCCAGGTGCTTGTTTAATGTACTTGAGAACCTTGTGCGCAGCATCAAGATGTGGTTGCCGAGGTTTTTCCATGAACTGACTCAACATGTGAACAGCATAAGCCAAGTCAGGCCTCGTTATGGTCAAGTATATTAACCTGCCCACAAGTCGTCTATACGATGAAGGATCATTCAGCTCATTTCCTTCCATTTGTGTGAGTGATAAATTTTGGTCCACAGGGAACCGAGAAGGCTTAACACCTAGAAACCCAGCATCTTCCAATATTTCGAGAGCATATTTACGTTGACATATAGTAATTCCATGCTTTGATCGGGCAACTTCTATTCCCAAGAAGTATTTGAGTTGCCCTAAGTCTTTCAGTTTGAAACGCTGAGAGAGGAACTTCTTGGTTTCTTCAATTTCATGCAGATTATTCCCTGCTAATATCACATCATCAACATATACCAGTAAAGCAATAAAGTTACCATGACGACTTCGGACGAATAGTGAATAGTCGGACCGTGATTGATGAAATCCAGCAGCCTTCAGAGCATGAGATAACTTAATGAACCATTGCCTTGAAGCTTGCTTTAAACCGTAAAGGGATTTATTCAACTTGCATACTCGAGTCTCCCCCTTTCGTCCGAAACCAGGAGGCAAGGTCATGTAGACATCCTCGTCAAGATCACCATGTAAGAAAGCATTGTTGACATCCAGCTGATGAAGATGCCAACCTTGCACAGCAGCGACACTGAGGAGCACACGGACGGTGGTTAACTTGGCAACAGGAGCAAAGGTTTCTTGGTAATCAACCCCTTCAATTTGACTGTAACCTTTGGCAACAAGGCGGGCTTTGTACCGGTCAACGGTGCCATCAGGTTTGAGTTTGATCTTGTAAACCCATTTACAACCAATGGGACGTTTATGCATCGGCAAAGTCACGAGGGTCCAGGTATGATTGGCTTGAAGAGCAGCCAGTTCATGTTGCATGGCATCACGCCAGTGTGGATCACGGACAGCCTGTGAAAAACTCGTAGGTTCTCGGAGGAGGGAAAGATGAGTGGTGTAGGTTTTATGGTGAGAAGAGAGGCGATCATAGGACAAATAAGTGGATAGAGGATGAGAAGTACCTGACGAGGAAAGAGCCACGGTCGAAGAAGAAGCGGGAGCAGGCCTGGACGGGAGAGCAACCTCGACATGAAAGTCCTGCAAAAAAGAAGAAGGTTTGGTGGGGCGTGTGCTACGTCGTGGTGGAGTGGGGATGACAGGTTGAGTGGAGGAGGGAGAAGGTAGAATGGTGCATGTGGAGGTGTAGCAGGTGGGGAAGGAGAAGAATGTGGTTGGGAGGGTGAGGACTCGGAGGAGGGGGAAGAAGGCTCAGTGGATGTGCGGGAGGTGGATGGTTCAGTGGGGACGGGGGGTAAAAGTGATCGTGGGACAGGAAGGGGATCGTCAACTAGGGGAGATAAGGGATGTGTGGGTAGGGTGGACTGTGGTTGAGCAGCGGAAGTAGCAGAATGATAAGGGAAATGATGTTCGAAAAAGAGCACGTCCCGAGAGACAAAAATTTTGTTAAGATGGAGGTCGAAAAGACGATAACCCTTTTGGCCATATGGGTACCCAAGAAAGACACAACGACGGGAACGAGGATCAAATTTGGAAGGTTTATAAGCGTGAGTGGAGGCAAAACACAAACAACCAAACACACGTAAATGCGAGTAACTGGGGGCTGTTTGGAACAACATTTCATAGGGTGTTTTCCCGTGGAGAAGGGGTGTGGGTGTGCGGTTAATGAGATAGGCTGCAGTGAGTATGGCTTCCCCCCAAAAACGTTGTGGCATGTTTGCTTGAAAGAGTAAAGCTCGGGCAACATTTAATAAGTGTCGATGCTTACGTTCAGCAACACCATTTTGCTGTGGTGTGTGAACGCAGCTGGTTTGATGGACAATACCTTTCATGGCATAAAAACTAGCAAGCTTAAACTCGGGGCCGTTATCACTACGAATGATTTTTACTTTGGCATTGAATTGGGTGTCAACCAAATGAACAAATTGCACAAGAAGCTGCTGTGTGTCAGATTTGTATTTCATTAGGTAAATCCAGGTGCTCCTAGTGTAATCATCAACGATTGTTAAAAAATATTTTGCACCAGAAATAGAAGGAACGTGATACCCCCCCCCCAGATATCAACATGCAGCAATTCAAAACAAGATGTAGTGGATATAGAACTCAGGGAAAATGGTGCTCTTGTTTGCTTGGCTAAAGGGCAAATGTCGCACTTATTGGAATCACAAAAACTTGGTTTAAAAGGAAATAACATAGAGGCAGTTTTGGATGGATGTCCGAGGCGTTGGTGCCAAAGATGCGGGTGGGTGGTGCTAATGGTGTTGCATGTTCCTTTCTTGGATGGGTCGAGATAGTAGAGGCCCCCCCGTTCAATTCCCGTCCCAATCATCTTCCCCGAGCGTAGGTCTTGTATGACACAAAACTGTTTGAGGAAGATGGTAATATAAAGGGAATCATATGCGAGTTTGCTAATGGATATCAGATTTAAGGTAAAGAATGGAACACACAAAACATTGTCAAGCACAAGTGTGGGAGAGAAGACCACTTGTCCAATGTGAGTGACCGTGGCAAGAGAACCATTGGGAAGTTGGACAGTATGATTTGTAACTGGCTTTGATGATGTGAGATAGTGAGGGCTGCAAACAACGTGGTCCGTGGCACCACTATCCAAGATCCAAACAGTTTTAATGCCATTATGCATGAAGGAAAATGCTTTACCTGAAAGTTCTTCATTAGTTGAAGAGTTACCCACGTGATTGGCAAATGAGGAACGGTTTTTGTTCAACATGGCAAGAATCTGCTTACAATCGTCTTGAGAAAATGGAAAGCTTGGCATCCCATCTTTCTTGTCATGCACGACAATTTGATTCCCCTTGGAAATTGTCGAGCGGCTTTGTTCAGTTTCAGCAGCCGCTTTACGTTTACGGCAATATTCGAAGGTATGGCCCTTCCATCCACAGAAAGTGCATTTGAGATGGGCACGGCAATTTTTGGTGCTATGATTTGTTTTGTGACATTTACCACAGCGAGGACCACCATCCTCAGTTTCAAGCTCGCGTCCACCAGTTTTTACAGCAAACGCTGCCGCTTCAGGTTGAGATGTATTTTTTCCATTTGAGACTTCCGCCTGCTTCTCGTGGCGAAGAACAAGAGAGTAAGCTCTATTCACCGTGGGTAAAGGCTCAAGGAGAAGGGTATTACTGCGGACAGTGGAAAAAGAATCATTCAAGCCCATGAGGAATCTCATTGTTTTCTGCGTCTCAACATAGGAGATGATTTCCTTCTTTGCATCGCAGCTACATGCAGGGATAGAACACAGCATGTCGCGTTCGTCCCACAAGCCTTTTAGTTTGGTAAAGTATGAACTTACCGTCATGTTACCTTGTACACAATCATGGATCTCGTTCTCTACATGAAACAATTGAACGATGTTTGCATGAGAAAACCGTTCTTGTAAATCAAGCCACATTTGCCTTGCATCCTTGCAGTTGATGACGCTACTTGAGATTTCTTTTGACATGGATCCTAAGAGCCATGTTTTAACCAGATTATTGCAGCGATTCCATTGCTGCAATTCTTCATATTCATCCTCATTCGGCTTCTTGACAGTTCCATCAACAAGCCCTAATTTGTTCTTGACCGTTAAGGCCATGGTCATGGATTGGATCCATGTATTGTAATTGTCTTCCACCAATGACTGCGGCACAAGTACTGCACCGGGTTGATCTGAATGATGGAGATAAAGTGGATGATTAGGATTCTCCCACTTTAGGTGTGAAGTCATGCTCCTGGAAGTTGACTTCGTGTCTGCGTTATCGCCCATGGCTAGGGTTTGCTAGGGCTGTTTTGGCGTTTATGTGTGTACTGTTTATTTGCCCAGATATCAATCACTCTGGTACCATCATAAGAATCATAGAATTGTATTGTAATTCTCTTGTCAATTCAACAACTACGTTTACAGCTTTTATACAACCATTCGGTCAAGGAAACCCTAAACTATAGCCTACAAGTAAGGCTTGTCCAGAAACGAAACAGGAAGGAAATAACTACAATATCAATTTACAATATTGACTAAGTAATAAAGATATTTTCCTTAACACTATACACCAACATCGACTATGTGCAGGAGCAGAAACATTACTGGAGAGACAGTTTAAGACACGCTTGTCATCCTCTGGAGGAATACATCGATTTCTGGCCTGAGAAACCGGCTAAATATCGGTATTTTAATCACTTCCCTATAGTTAGTTGATTCGTGTATTATATGCTTACAAACACATTTTAAAAAATACCTTGTTTTCCGTACAATTATCAGTCATAAGGAAAATATGTGTTTTCTTAAACTACTATACACGTATATTTTTTGCATGAATAATACTTATACATGTACTATAAGCGTTTTGAGGAAAAACTACAAATAAAGAAATTAAACAAATAATACGCATTGCACCATTATGTAATGGCTCAATTCTTCATCGAATCCTTTAAAGAGCTACTGAATAATACACGTTTGTATTTTTCATGTACATAAATACGTGTTCAGTATTTATTTTAAGTTACTTTTGCAATTCAAATATTGTTAAAGATGTATTTTCATTTTGTTTCTGATCTAAAATTTCAGAGAAGTGATGGGAAATTATTCTGTGGAGGTGAGGAAGCTGGGGCTTTGTCTTCTGGATCTAATTTGTGAAGGGGTAAGACTCGAAACTGGAATTTTTGAGGGTGAACTGTGCCAAGTGCAAGGTGATGGCTGAAAATAATTACCCACCATGTCCAGACCCAAATTTAACCTTGGGATTACCTAAACACTTTGATATTAATCTCATAACTATTCTTCTCCAAGAACAAGTTCATGGCCTTCCTTCAAGTTTTGAAAGATGAGCAGTGGCTAGCTGTTGAGCCTGTCCCTAATCCATTTGTGGTCAATATTGGTCACATGTTACAGGTACTTCACCCACATTTATTATATGTTTATCTGAGAAGTTTCCTGTACAGGAGGTTCATTTTCATCATTAAAACGGATTTTTTTTTATCAATATTGTGTATTGATAACATGTTAAAACGAATGTTTTATTTATTTATTTATTTATCAATATTGTGTGTATATATCAACCTCCTATCATTGAAATATGTATAATAAATAAATAAAAATGAACGCCGAATATTAAGAAGGTACGCATGTTTCATAGCTGTATTATATCTAGCCAGACTTATATATACTTCATTCTGTGGACGAAATTCGTTCTTTACTAAAGAAATTAGTGTGCATCAATGTCTTTGAATGTGCATTAATAATATATTGATATGCTTTGTTGACGACAATAATATATATATATATATATATATATCTCAATATATTATTAATAACAGATCAATATAATCCGTTGTTTAACAACATTCTCATGCATTTTGTTATGAATACAGATTATTAGCAGTGGGAATCTGAGCAGTGCTGACCACAGAGTTGTGACAGATAGTAAGGTTTCAAGGACATCAGTCGGATGCTTCATAAATCCTTCCAGCACCTGCCGTATTGAACCTGCAAAAGCACTTATTAAGGACAGTTCTCCACTCTACAGAGCTTTTATATATAAAGATTTTGCTAGCACCTACATACAAGGCACTCTTGATAGAGTAGCGCCGCTCGACCTTTATAAGCTCCAACCTTAAAGCAGCCAACGTCGATTTGATCAAGTGTCATTTAGTTTCCAATTTGTTGACAGAGGTCTTTGATAGAGATATAATGTGGTTGTTTGTATGCTTGTGATGTTGCCACTTGTCCAACGATTATAAATAGGCAGTTTGTTAGTAGTTAGTGAGTTGTATAAATACCGACTTGTATAAATACCTCATCAATGTAATTACTCTTCGCTAAGAAATCAATACAAGAATCATTTTCAGCTATCTTTCCTCTCTTTCTATGTGATAGTTCATCTTTCTTCATCTTCTCTGTATATAACTTAACTATCTTTGGGTTGGAATCTCGTGAACATATACGGACGTTTGTTATGTCAACTAAAATCAAAGCTCTCCAAGGTTGAAGTGTGTTATGATTAAATGAAATTCATTATTTAGAATTCATTATTTAATATTAAAATTAAGGGGTACTTATCGTTAAATTAGGCATGAATCTAAAGATAAAACTAAACTATGAGATTTAGAGATTAATCGTTCATCCTATTCTTCTTTCTTAAGGAGGCAATATATATAAAACATATATTCTAATACAACGAACATTAAAGGAATCCTAACTAAATTAGGAAACACAATTATATTCCTAATCACAAACATTCTCCTAATTAATAAGGTTGACTCACTCCAAGACTCCCCCTCAAGTTGGTGCGTAGATATCTCCTAAGCCCAACTTGTCGAGTGAGTCCCGAAATCTTCCAGCAGGTATCGCATGTGTTAGCATATGCGCCAGCTGTTCTTCTATCTTCACAAATTGAAGGTCAACATCCCGAAATCTTCCAGCAGGTATCGCATGTGTTAGAATATCCGCCAGCTGATCTTCTATCTTCACAAACTGAATGTCAACCAGGCGGACATCAAGCTTTTCCTTTATGAAGTGTCTATCCACCTTAACATTTTTAGTCCATCATGTTGCACCGGATTGTTAGCTATCTCTCAAGTTGCTTGATTATCACAGTACAACACCATAGACCCTTTGGGCTTAAAACCTATCTCGGTAAGAAGTATTCGAAGCCATAGAAGTTCACAAATGTCATGTGTCATTCCCTTGTATTCAGCTTATGCTGACGATCTTACCACCACCTTCTATTTCTTACTTCTCCAAGTCACCAGGTTACCAGCCACGAACGTAAAATAGCTTGTTGTAGACAGCCTATCGGTGATGTTCCCAGCCCTATCTATGTCAATACTCAATATATCATTTCACCTCCATGTGTCCATGCTTTCTGTACATTAGACCATTTTCCTAGAGCTTATTTTAGATAGCTCAAGACTCGCATTACTGCTGCCATGTGATCCTCACTCAGTGCATGCATAAACTGACTCACCACACTTGCTGCATAAGCAATGTCTAGTCTAGTGAGTGACAAGTAAATCAATCTTCCCATTAACCTTTGATACCTTTCCTTATTTGTTGGAACTTGTTCTTGGTAGATTGCAAGATGATGATTCTGCGCAATTGGAGTATCTGCCAGTTTACATGCCAACATACCAGTTTCGGACAATAAGTCCAACACATAATTACGTTGTGACACATATATCCATTCTCGAGATCTAGCAACCTCAATACCTAGGAAATACTTAAGTCCCCACAAATCTTTCATCTCAAAGTCAAAAGCCAAGTACCCATGTAGCCGTTCAATTTCTTTCGTATCATCACCTGTGACAATCATGTCATGGACATATATAATAAGTAAAGAAACTTTACCATCCTTGCATTTGATGAGTAAAGTACGATCTAAGTTCCCTTGTCGGTATTCGTACTTTTTCATAGCTTGAGTGAATCTCCCGAACCATGTTTTAGGCGACTGCTTGAGTGCATACAACACCTTTTGGAGTCTACACACTTTTCCACTGGAGTTTGCAGCGCCATATCCTGGTGGAAAATCCATATAGACCTACTCCTTTAAATCCCATGCAGAAATGCATTCTTTACGTCAAATTGTCTTAGAGGCCAATCAACATTAGCATCAAGAGATAACAACACTCTAATGGTATTCATTTTTGCAACAGGAGCAAAAGTTTTTAACTAGTCAACACCAAAGGTCTGCGTGTACCCTTTGGCCATTAGTCTCACCTTGTACCTATCAATGGTTCCGTCAACTTTATGTTTGATAGTAAACACCAATTTGCATCCCACTGATTTTTTTTTCCTTTAGGAAGTGTAACCACACTCCACGTATTATTCTTCTGTAACGCCTCCATCTCAATTTGCATTGCTTCTGTCCATTTCGAATCTTTCAAGGCTTCTTTCACTTTAGTAGGTATTTTGATAGTGCCCATATGTTGAACAAGTGCACAATATTTTGGCGAAAGTCGATGAGTAGAGACATAATTTGTAATAGAGTAATGTACCTTCCTTTCTGGAGAGTATCTATTTGGCGGCTTTCCTCGATTCTATCTATGAGGTAACATATAAGGTGGTTTTAATAATTTCTGAGTAAGTACTTACCTCGAGGTTATCCGGTGGATCATGGGTGGGTACTAGAGGAGTGTGAGAGGGGTTGTCTCTTGGGATGACACTCGGGCAAGAGGCAGCATGCCCATTTGGGCAGATGGCAGCGACATTTAGGCAAGTGGCAAGGACAAGAGGCCCATTTGGGCCTTGGAACCAGTAGGAGAAAGCCTTGCAAAAGCAGCCCACTTGAGCTTGTAGCATTAGGCGGCCCATATGCCGCTGTCTTATTATCATTTGGCCTACCAACAACCATCTAAGTCACGCCATCATTAACAAGCCCACATGGCTCAACACGCACATGTCCATCTGGTCAGTCATTATGTACTCCTCTGTTTTGGATTTCAGCACGCCCATTATTTGGGCTAGTAGATATATCTTCAACATGCCTATTATTTGGGCTGACAGGTACATCTTTAACACACCCATTATTTGGGCCAATAGGCACATCAATCCAGCCATAGTCTTCACCTAAGGTTGTCTCCCCCTGAGGAGTATGGCTGGGAAGAAAAAATAATTCATCTTTGGAGAAGGTAACATCGGTAACTTTTTTGTTGGGGACTAAAGCCAATGAAAACACGCCGGATTGCACATGGATCAAGTTTGCTTCGTTGGTTTTTGTGAAGATGGACGTAGGCCACATAACCAAAAACTCATTGTTCTAGATGAAGAGTAGAGGATAGGGAAACTTGGTCACAAAGTACGGCCAATAAAGTGCGAAAATAAAGAACACGCGATGGCATTCGGTTCATGAGATATACGACGTAAGTCACTGTATCAACCCAATAAGTCTTGGGCGCAGAAGCACCAATGAGAAGAGCTCGAGTAATCTCAAGTATGTGTCAATTTTTTCGTTTAGCTACTATACTTCACTTTGCTGTGGGGTTTAAGGACAAGCAGTCTCATGGAGAAGTCCATTTTCCTAGAAGAGCTGAGAAAGGTCATGATTAATGTATTCACCACCATTATCAGACCGAATGACTTTAATAAGAAGCAAGTATTGTGTGTGGACCATATGATAAAACCGTTTGACAATTTCACCCACATTAATCTTATGTTTCATGAGATATAACCAAGTCATTCTGGTGCAGTCATCAACAAACGTTATAAACCAACACCATGCTGAGTAGTAACTGGAGATGGCCCCTATACATGGGAGTGAACCAACTCAAAAGGAACTGTTCTTTTGTTAAAAATCGAAGGTTACGAAGCTCGATGAATTTTAGCTAAAGTGCCGACATTACATTTTAGAGAAGAATCTAAAATATTATTGAATAATGATGGGAGTAATTTCCGCAAATAACCAAAGAATGCATGACCTAGGTGACGATGCCACAACTAAACAGTCTTCATCTTTCCATTATCATGACTTCGAACTTGGTGAACTCGGCTTTGGGCAACATCGTCGTCATAGTGCAACCCCCTTCTTTTAGTACCATGTGCAATGATCGGCTAAGTCCGGATATCTTGAAGTAAACAGAAGACAAAAACATTAGCACAACACAATCCAATTGCTCAGTTACCTACCCCATAGATAATAAGTGGCTAGAAAGTGTGGGAACAAATAAGTAGTTATGTAACGAGAGGGTAGAAGTGAGTGATACTGAACCCGCCCCTGTAAGTGGTGACACACCCCGATCCGGAATGTCCACTTGGACTCTAAATCAAGTTGTGTTGGCCAACACTTGGAGGGTGACGAAGCCATAAAGTGTAGTGTAGTGGAAAAAGAATGTGAATAAATTTAAACCTAAAAGTGCCTAATC
>JAOTRO020111152.1:0-13660 GCA_028566515.2 Pyracantha coccinea | reverse complement strand
ATTGGCCTCCTGGTTGGAGGGAGACTCTTGTGGGTCCTTGACGGTATAATGTTGACCGGTGCTTAGTAGTTTCGGGAGTGGTCAAGTATGGTACAAACAGAAGTTATAATGAACCCACCCTTAAAAATGGGCTACATCCATTATATTCCTTAGAATATGTTGATTTCAAAGATTACAAATAGTGCTCGGGTAAAGACAATAACTCTCTCATTTTAGTTGTCCGACCCCATTTCAAGAGTTTCACACCCCTTTATATGCGCCCTCAGTGAACCCAAAAAACCTTAGGCTCACCTTCCTTTACTCTTCTGACATTTAATGCGCCACTGAAATAGGCTTGCTTGCTAATAACTTTTTTCACTATTAGTCGATATTCACCGATGAAGTGACATTTACTCAGTCGAAATTGCACGTCCTTCTAGTTCAATGTGTGCCAAGCAACCTGCTTGGCCTTGATAAGTAGCAATGGCCTAATTGCCTTTACTTCCCATGATGGACTCCAACTTTTGTTTGGTGGTTGACATGTGGCTTGACTGGTGTCTAAGTAGGCATGCTCCTAAAGCTTCGTGCCATTAAGTTGTCGGTCTCGCCACGTGTCCTTGTCAGTGAGAAAGTACTTTATGTCGGTCGTCGGACGAGGTTTGTGAGTGGTTGGTTATAGCGCTCGGACATGCCTCATTTTGATTCCATTGGGCCTTGGGCTTCTTATTCTTCTTTGGCATTTGACTTTTATTGGGCTTTTGTGGTCTATTTTGCTTGTACTATTTTGAGGGTTAAAAATGTGGTTTGGACCAATGAACGGAATACCTACAAATACTCTAGTTAAAAAATGTGATTATCAGACAGAGGCTCAGGATAAAAGGGTTAAAGGAAAACCTAGGAAGACTTGGAAATAGACATTAATAAAAGACATGGAGTCCTTGGACCTTACAGAATACTTGGCGCATAACTGAGCACAATAGCATTGTAGAATTCATACAGTCGACCTCACTTAGTGGATAAGGCTTTGTTGTTATTGTTGTTGTACTTGTACTCTTTGCCAAATCTCAATTTAGCTTCTACATTGCATATTGACTTACTTTACGGCCTACACTTTTCTTGGTGTCCACTTTACCCCTACATTATGTATGGTCTTATTTGCACTCTTCCTCAATGTCTTATTTACCCTATTTCGTCAAATAAGTTAAAAATAGCCATCAATTATGCTAACAGTAGCATGAACAATTTAGTCTTTTCAACTATGTTGGTAAGACCCTGGAGCGTAAGGATGTGGGGTAGATTGAAATAGGTTTGATTTCTCTAGATTAAAAAAATAATAATAATAAGAAAGAGGATCACGATAGAGGTAGAGATTATCATGACACAACTCTTCGAATCTTTGTAAAAAGGTCCAAAAACATTAATTTAATTCGCGAATCTTGAAATTCAACATTCTTTTATATTTTCTCTTAATCTGAATAATTAAGACCTAATTCCAGTTTAACCCACCTAACATTACTCATGGGTTAAACTGACACGTCATGTCACATTCTAGACAACCAACATATTTGAAAATGTTAGAATTCCTCTGTCCCACATCGGCCAGAAGGCTTGAGACCAAGCCCTTTAAATAGAATTATCTCACTCTAACTATCACCAAGGCCTTTTGTATTAAAACCCCACACCTGACAGATTGATCAGGTGACCAAGTAGGGACAGTATCGGTATTGTTGGAGTGGGCCCATGGCCCGTCTACTTGAAATTTAAGATGGTATCAAAGCTAGGGGACGGGCCCTACATCCACGTGAATAGGCGGGTCCCTTTGACCTCGCGTGAACGGGTAAGCCCTGACTTGTCTCCACGTAGGCCAAGAGATGCTACTTGAATGGGTGGGTCCCCATTTGCCCCGCGTAAACGGGTGAGCCTCGGCTTGGCTCCACGTGGTTGCCGATGTGTGGAACTCCACGTGTGACCCATAAAATAGGGCCTCACATGCGGGGGAGTGTTAGAATTCCTCTGTCCCACATCGTCCAAAAGGCTTGAGACCAAGCCTTTTAAATAGTATTACCCCACTCTAACTATCACCGAGGCCTTTTGTATTAAAACCTCACACCTGACAGATTGAGTAGGTGGCCAAGTGCGGACAGTATCGGTGTTGTTGGAGTGGGCTCATGGCCCGTCTACCTGAAATTTAAGAGAAAAGACTAAATTTTCTAGGCCACGTCAGTACAATTAACAACTTATTTAACTTATTTGACGGAATAATGTAAAATGGGACATTAAGGAAAAATGTAGATGTTAAAGTAAGACAATATATAGTATAGGAGGTAAAGTGAAACACAAAAGAAGAGTGCAGGTGATTAAGTGAGTCAATATAAAATATAAAAAAATAAAGTGAGATTTGGTGTATAATATATGTGTCATAACTAAAAATAAGTTTTATTTATTTATTTTTAATGTTTCATAGTAAACTTAATGGATGAGACAAAAATAAAACATATGACTAACTTGATAAAAATTCGAGTTTATACAACAGATCAACCATCTATGTTGATGGTAGATTATTGTGTAAATTCACATCCTCAAACTCTAGATACAATGCTGCCCTCTAAAATTTGGTGAACATGAACTCGTATTTCATGTAGTATTAGTTGAATAGTTTTTTTAAAATTTTTTTTATTATTATTTTAAAAAAGGATCCTATATATTAAGGGTGCGTTTGTTGCACCGGACTATCTCGGACTGGATTAGCTTCAGGAACTAAGCTAGACTGGCTTGGAATAGACTAAGCTGAACTGATTTAGTGAAACATTTGATGTAGTGTTTGACAATGAAACAGGATTCAAATATTATATTATTTAATTTGTACCTATTAATATTTTATTATTAATTTAATTTATATTTATTAATATTATATTTTTTCTTTTTCTTTTTCTTTTGTTCTTTTCTTGAATAATGTTTTCCTATTGTTTTCCCCGCCACTGTCTTCCTCCCCTCTCCCCTTTTTCTCCCTTATTTCGCCCTCATGTTCTCTATACCAAGTTGCTCCTTGCTTTGATGTTCCCTTTATTTTTCCTTTGCCTCTATGTGTGAGATAGGGGTTGAATTTTGAGTTGGGGTGGGATGCATGTGTTATTGGCTCGAAGGTGGGAGATAGAGGTTGAATCTGGTTTGGGTTTCTGGGTTTTTTTGGTTTTCTGGGTTTTTTGATTTTCTACGTTCAAAAGTTTGGGAGTTGGATTTGGTTTTGAAAAGGGAAAATTTGAAAACGTTTTGCTTTTTTGTTTCGAGTCTTGCAGGATCTAGGTTTGAAAGGGTTGTAGGAGGCGAGGAAGGAGCATATTGGAGGGGCAAAGTGGGGAGGGTGAAGCGTTGCAAAGTTGGGCTTAGCAGTCCGCCCGATTTTGGGGGGTCTCGCTAAGACCCTCTAGTGAAGCTCGTAGTCCAGTTTAGTCAGAGCGAGTCTCATTAAAGTTAGTCCCTGTGTGTAACAAACATAGGATTACACTACCATTTAGTGTAATGGATAAATACAACAAAAGATGGACTTGCATTTATTCGGACATTGATAAAATTTTAAAGGTGATTTCAACTTGATTGAAGGAAAAGAGCGCCCCATACTATAATTACAAACTAATTTTTATCCTCTAAAAACAGGTCACAGATCAAGTTCGGGAACTCGTACGAAATAGTGTCCCATTCTTCGCTAATTCCGTATCTAGCCAACTCATGGTGACATGATTGCTTCTCTATGATCATGATTCAATTAATAAACTTTGAAGGAGGCCTCTAGCACAAGAGATGGTCTTTGATATGGCACCCGAATTGTAGTCGGTGTGTGAGGAAAGTGAGATCAAAGAGTGAGTGAAGATTAGCATGACATATCAGGAGTCGTGTAAGGTTGTTGGGGCCCAAAATTTCTCCTAGCACAGTTAATAATGGGACCCTACAAAGAAGAACTTCCTCCTCCATTTGCATGGGATAAGGATCCTCTCCTGAGCTAAGAGTGAGGATCCTTCTAAGCAAGTCCATCAAACCGTTCAAATTTTATCAAACGGTTACAAACAAAGAGTCTCTCTAAAAATTATGATAATTGTAACCGTTGGATAAAATTTGAATGACCCGATGAACTTACTCAGGAGGATCCTCACCCTTAGCTTAGGAGAGGATCCTGATCCATTCGCATGGCTGGTAGTGAAAGTGTTAACGGATGAATAGTTAAACTGTCTGAATTTTGAGGCGCTAAAATTTAAGAAGCTTCTAAACATTATGTAGCTTTGGGAGTTTTATACAGACTTTAAAGAATAAGCTAGCGGAATTTATGAGACCAACCACTTTCTTTTTTATTTCTTTGGTCAGAAAGTTACACAAAATGCTCACTATATCAATCCTTTTACAATGCAACCATTAAACGCTCACAAAATGAACATTCAGATTTAGGGCTCGCTTTTGAAGAAAATATTTTTTTTATTCTAAAAGCATTTCAAGTGTTTTTTAAGGTTTCATTTGCATTTTTATTTGAGATTGGTCCCAAAAATATTTTTACAAAAAAAACCTTTAGTCATTTTAAAAGCGCTTCCAAACGAGCTCTTAAATATTGAGATTTAAAGCTACTGCAAGTGTCACTTAGTACTATAGTCTAGTGGCATTCCTCTTTACTTGTAAGTGAGAGACCTTAGATTTGATTCTCACCAAAGGTGAATTTGAACTGCATTATTACTAGCTCATTGTCAAGCTAAGTCCACCATCTTTCTTTAATGTAAATAATATCATTTGTTCCTAAAAACAAAAGAAAAAAAAAACTATTGCAAAATAGATATTTTACGGCTATAAATTTGAAGAATTCAATACTACGGGAAATTATAACCACACCCTTTTATATGCAAAGCCAATTAACGTAAAAACAAAATTTCAATTCAATTATGCAGCTTGACAAATTTTACAAAAAATTTTCATCACTTGCCATACGTGTATCACTTCCACGCTCACTAGTATTTACACATTTTTTTAATTTTCTTTCAGCTATCTCCTTGTAAATTAAAAACAGAAACAAAATTTCTCATATCAAATCAACTATCAATGCTTCATTTCAGCAGGGGGCATAAAGCTCTCCATTGTCAAACCCCATATATTGAAATCCACCTCATCAATCTTCCACGTTTCCTCCATCTCCCTCTTGTGGTTTGCAGATTGCTCACCATATCTGAACACCTTAACCCTAGTCCTCCCACTATGAGCAATGTTGATGCCGTCGACGTACTTGTAATCTTGTATCACCGACTCGGTGCTCGTCTCCCAAAACACATCCGTGTCGTCCCCCTTGTTTTTCATGCTAAGTAGCCTTGAGTCCTCAAATTTCACCAACAGACCCGATCGCTGGCTAAAATATCCCCATATTGTGTGGTGAATTATCTCATAGTTTGGACCACTCTGTGCCTCACGAATTGCTGGACTTGTTTCTAGCTTGAGGATGAAGCAATCATCGTCGTGGATGATCTTCTCACCGATGCACATTGCATCTGCGAATAGATTGGCCGTGGCCCTTGGGTCTAAACCCTGCATATGTTCACTTCGAATCAGTTCTCAATGCCATGAAATTAGTTACCCTACTGAACAGTTTTTAAGAAATGTAGCAAAAACAAATATTTAAGGAGAAAATCTGCACACATTTACTCACACACTACACCTGTCAATGGGATCCCACTTGTATTGACAAATTAATTCTATCAGATATGTGGATCTATTTAGTATAGATTTTGTTTTGTTACATTATAGAATTTTGAACCCTAAACCTAGCTAGCCTGCTTATACCACGTCACTAGGCTAATTCCATTTGCTTATATAATACAAATTTTGAGGTACAGATTCAAGTAGAATAGTTTTATGCACATTGTGATTCTGTGGCGAATTCACTTACGTGAGTGGCATGTCTGTTTGAGACGAATTTCAGTAAATGTGGTGCAAATAGTTTTGTTCTAGTTCTACAAGAAATCAGAATTTGTTGAAGAATACATGTATATGTACCTGTAGAAAACGGCGCAATGGTCTAGGTGGGCCTTGAGAGATGGCTGTTTGTTGGTTAGAGGAATGCCTCCATGAAAGCTTGCCATTGCTTCCACAGATAACCTTGCAGCCAGACACAACAAGCTCTAAGCACCACAAGTCCGGATCCTTCTGCCACAATACGAAACCACCCCTTTCGGCTGAGCTCCTTTTGACCTCAACGCTCACGTCCCCTTGGTGAAAATCCGATGCACTGATCTTTACCTCGCCGGTCACACACATGCTGGTCACCGAGTTCAGTGCTGGTTGCCCTCCAGTTGCCGCTGTGTACTGTTGCACGATGTATTTGGCTGTTGAAGCTTGCTGTAACATATTGAGTAGAATTATTGTGATTATTTCAAGCATAGGAAGTGATCTTCAGATTCTCATTATTGTGTTGGGACTATTGCACGATGTATTTGAATGTTGATTCTTTCTTTATTTGTTTACAATACGATATTCTCTTTAGGTATTCATTCGAATGAATTGTCTCAACTCGTATTAGTTAGAGATTTTGTCAATAATATTAATGTAATAAGTAAAGATGGTGGATGCCTTATAACCAGGCATTTTCAGCAACAACAATAGAAATCCGTCATAAAGTATAAGAAATTAATAACTATGAAAAGGATCGATGATTCTTACGATGGAAGAATCTCTAACGGGACGATGGACGGAATGTCCCAATTGAACTTGAAGAGGGATGAGAGGAGAGCCAACAAGGTAAAGCAAGAACCGCAGCTCGTTTAAGCGTCCGGCGATGACCGGCGCAGACCATTTGTCGGAAGTTTGAGCCTTCATCCACGTTAACATGTTCTGCCATCGCAAATGCACATTGCTTCCCATACTCGTGAACATCTCTTCTGGTATGGGGACCTCAAGAACCGTCTCGAGGCCATCTTCTTTATCAATATTTGGACAAAGCTTCCTCATGTGTAAGACAAAGCTTAATCAAAACGCCTTGCTCTCCTTCCTCAAACCTGATGAGGGAAAAGAGGGAACTAAGTGGAGAGAGTGGAGATGGTGAGAGGATGGGAGTGGATGTGAATTTGCCAGAGGTTGTCCTTGCTTGTAGGTGTCATGTGGGCAAGATTAGATGGATTTGATTGGTTAACTTTCTATTTTAGGTTGCATAGTTAAGCCATATTTCTTAAATTAAATTGAATAACAAATAATTGTTACTTGTCTGAAAATTCGCATTCCTATAGTCTAACATGTCCACTTGAACAATTGTATATCTGTGTCTTTAAATCCTTCAAATTACAAAACTATTCTCGTCAATTTAAGAGAAGTAAATGATTATGAGGTGACAAGAAATTATTGACATATATACAAAGCTTCACCTACTTCTCTGTTCAAATTGTAAAAAAATTATCTAAAATGATTCCTGAAAATGGCATAACTCATCACGGTGATCCATGTGATTTAAAATAAACAGAGGTGATCTATGAAATTATTCACCGTCAATCATTTTGATTTTTTTTTTGTGTGAAAAACCTTCGTTAAATTAAAGATATTTTTGTCAAAGCAACCATTCTTTTTAAAATGGTGATTTCTTCAATTTAATAGAGATTTTTTCATAAAATAACCAATGATTGACGTAGAACGATCTCACAAACTATTCTGACTAAAAAGCTGAACTTATATGCTAAATTGATATCCATTGCTTTTTTTAAATGCATTCCAATACCATTTGCAACTTCAAATTTAGAATCATCATCACAAGTGTTTCTACAGAAAAGCATTTCCATCATCACAATGTTTCTACAGAAAAGGATTGTGGCAGTTTCTTCTCTTTTCGTTATGCTTTTTCCTTTGTGTTTTTCTACTGTGTTTTCCCTTTTCTATCAATCATTTTTAGTCTATTCTCTACAATCCTTTGGCATCCCTTTTTCCAGGTCATTTCCAATTTGATTTGTAGCCATTTTTCATCGCGATTCGTCGAGATTTATTGAGTCGGTGTGTCAAAGTCCGGTGTTCTCACCGATTCGGGTGTCATCTACACCATCACCTTCTCTCTCTGTGCCTTTGGCAGCGTTGCATGTGGATCTCCATAGGCTTCATGGCTGGTTTTTTTCCTGCTTGTGGTTGCGATTTAAGAGATGTTCATAGCTGATGGAGACGATTGGGGTGGGAATGCTTCGTCAGAAGAAGCATGGAATCGGGCTGGACGAGATTTTTTTGGTGTGGAAACAACTGTAGCAAAGTTCTAGGTTGTTCTCGGTTTTTTTCTGGTTTGGGCCCAACCTTTGGTTGGGCTTTTTCTGTTTTTTGGGCTAGTCCTTTTTGGTTTGTATATTTTGTCTGTGGGCCAGTGATTTGTAAGTTTGTGTTGTTTGTTTAATAAAGGTTTCTGATTTTAGTTGACCGAAAAACAGATCTTCGTTTGGTCTCTTCCCTGACATGCAAAAATAGAAATAAAAAATAAAACCCAAGGCCCAAGCGACCACAAAAATGCCAGCAAACATAACGAAGGAAATTGAGATTTCTTCACCGTAAAATTCATTGAAAATATGAAAAGTAAACAACTACTTATAAGGCTATAAGCAATGTAAGATCCATTCTCTTCTGATGTGGATTTTTCTCAACACTTTCAAGTCTGACAAATTTTCAAGCTGACCATATGGGCAACACTAATCGGACGACGTGGAGCATGTGTAGCTGTTGGGTTTCACATATGGAACAACATGTTCTGAGACCATGAAGAAAGTTGAGATTTCACTATAAAACCAATTGACAATACAATGAGAAACTTAACTACTTATAAGTACATGCAAGATTTTTTTTTCTCGATGCAGGATTTCTCTCAACACATATCAATAATATCTCCTCCTCTATACAGTAGTTAATTTGTTTTGTTTGAATTGTCATCCCAAAAAATGAAGCAAGGTGAATTACGGCATTTGGCCTTTAATCTAGTAGTGTGAATTGGAATCTTTTGCTATATAAGCAAAGATTGTAATCACCTCATAATTAAGCTTTTGAATAAAACATAAATAAAATCTCTTCACTACATCATTGCAATTGGTAAAAGCATAACATAATCAATACATTAAATATACTAATTAATGAATAACTGTAGGCAAGTGGTGGATTGACCTAGTGGATAGGGACTTTTTTTTTCCAATTCACTGTGTTCTGAGTTGAAGCTCACTTCGTTGCTTTAGTCTAGTTTAAAATAATAATATTGCTTGTAATAAACAAAAAACCGACAATTATAGATCTTGATAATGTATTGACACACACACATTCCAAATTCCAAGTTCCACTAATTTTGTCCCCAAACTAGTCATATTCTACACATGACTTCTTGAACCTATTAATACAGTACCATTTCTAGACCTACTAGCATCACTAGTTTTGCTGAAAACCATTTCCATCTCTTCCAAGGATCTTCCCTTGGTTTCTGGCAAGAAGAAAAAGAAAAATATCCAGGCTAAAACAGCTATGCCTGCAAACATAAAGAAGGCCCCTCCAATTGTAATTGCCTTGTAAATTGAAATGAAGCTCATAGAAACTGTTGCATTCATAAGCCTATTCACAGCCACCCCAATACTGGTACCTTGTGCCCTAAGCTCCAAAGGAAAAATCTCAGTACTGTAAACCCATGTTATGGGCCCCAGCCCAATTGAGAAGAATGCCACAAACACATATACTGCCACAATACTGAAGCTTAGAGCCCAAGTCAGCTTGTCTTTGGAGTGCTCAGCCATGGTCAAACCAAACCCTAAACCTGCTAGGGCTATAATCATGCCACCAGTGCTGGTCAACAGTAGGCGCCTTCTCCCAGCTTTGTCAAGGAACAGTGTGGCTACACATATAAACACAGTTTTTGTGAGCCCAACTCCAACTGTGGCAAGCAATAACTTGTCTTTGCCAATGATCCCAGCTTTTTTGAATATTCTTGGACTATATAAAACAACAGCTTCTATCCCTGTCGCATGCTCAAAAAAGTGGATTCCAATCGCTGCAATAAAAATCCGGCGGACGGCGGGCGTTGGCCTCAAAAATAGTTCTTTCCAAACCCCTTCACCCCTAGTGGTGTTACTGACCTTCACCACATCTTCGTTGCAATTTTTGTTGATTCCAGCAGCAACCAAGATATCGCGAAAACGGTGCTCAGCTTCTTGTTTGGAATTAGAAACTAGTAACAAAGTTTTCTTGGCTTCTGCTAGCCTACCTTGCATCACCAACCATCTTGGGGACTCGGGCATTTTGAGAATCCCAAAAGCTAAGACAATTGAAGGAAGTCCAGCAACTCCTAGCATCAATCTCCATCCGAGTTTCAAAGTGAATTTTCCAAAAAAATAATTTGATACATACCCTAGTAAGATTCCAAGACTTATGCAAAGCTCTGGGAGCGCGGTTAGACGGCCTCTTGATTTGGCAGATGAAATTTCTGCAGAGTAAACTGGAGCAATCATTAGTGCAAACCCTACACCGATACCAGCAGTGCACCTCCCAGTCATTAGGACTGCATAGTTTGGACCATACCCCATTAGCACTGCACCTATTAGGAAAATAATGGAGGCTAGAACAATAGTGTAACGCCGACCGATGTAATCAGATGTTCTTCCAGCTGCTAGGGATCCCACTAGAGCGCAAATGTTTAGTATTCCTGCAAGTACTTCAACTTGTACATCGTTGATTTTGAGGTCTTCCTTGATGAAGATCATGGCTCCACTCATCACACCAGTATCTAGATTGAGAAAGAAATTGGTTTTCATGATTACCACATTCATAAATTGTTGGATCATGCTTTCATTTTTAATTAAAATCTAATTAAGGGAAAACTAAATTGTTTACAAGCCAATTGATCTAATTAAGGGGGTATTGAACTAAAACATAACAGATTAAAAGAAAAATGTGAAATGTAGCATACCATAGCCAAATATAATGGATATAATGGAGGCTACCACAGCACAAGCACAAGCAATCTTGTTGATCCTTTCCTGTGTTTCGCAGCTTTCGCCATTGCCCTCCACCTCCATTGGGGATGTAGTAGTATTCGTCGGCATAGCTGCGCTCGTCTGAGTATTCTAGCTTGTAGTGTGTGTTCGTCACAATCTATATCTAGGTACCACTAACCAATATTATGTCTCTCTTCTATAACAATTATTCTTCACTAGGAATCATTCATGAAAAAACAATAAGATTGGGGTACTGTGTATGAAACTTTCCCTGGATAATATAATATCGTCCATTGGATATAAAATCTCAGATGCATGAACACACAAGGAAATTTTAGGAAGGATAGACAAGAGAAACTTATGTGTCACTCTGGCTACACAGATTATCTTTATATAGGAATAAAATAGGGCAAGTTTGGAATTCATGCAATAAAGAGTATTTTAAAGGTGGGAACAATATTGGAAACACCATGTGGGAAATGGATAGCCTTCAGTATGGCAGCAAAATCGTGACAAACTTGAATTTGATAAGCTGGTATGTATTTCTCTCAGTTAGTGTGATAAAAACACGCTTTAAATTAAAACCAAATCTGTTCAAAGTTAGGCCGCTTTTGCTAGTAGTTTTCACTTTCAGAAGCATGATCATCAAATCCACCAGCTTGATGTGCCATTGACCAAGGCAGCTTTAGAGTCTAATACAGACATTTGGAAAAAGAGAAAAACACAATATCTTAGTTATAAATTTGGATAAGAACTCTTGGTAGGATCGAATAATTTGGTATTTCAAATTTGTGGTACTAAGGATTGAATTGTTTAATATGTAAAAAGTGTAACAGAAAAGTACCTGGAAGATTAGCACCATCCATGCATTATTGCTAGTAATATTGGTGAAATTGATTTTTTGACTTTCTTTGGATAGTGACATGGGAAATGAGAATCGCTTTCACTTATGGCATACAATAATATTGCACTATAGAGTACCAGCTGTGGTACTAACTTATCAAGTGGGTTGGGCAGTGAAATAGGCTACAGTGTATTTTATTGTGTCACACATTGTCAAATTTTGTTTATACATATGCAAAAAGAACAGAAAATCGGATATAATTCTAAGATTATTAGGAATAATCCGGACTTGCTATATTCCATTTAGGTCAAACTTTCTTCCAATTTAACAATCAACCTATTTTTTTCTCTGGATAAGAGTTAAAATGTTTTTTTTATTTTTTATAAGACATTCAAATTGAAGATGAATTAATTGTAAAATAAAATTTTGATTCAATTTACCATAGTTTTCAAGGTCTTTTTAGTTTCCATCTAAGGTTGCTAATTTTGAATAATATGTGATCGTGTAACTCTTTTGGATGTGATCTTGTAACTCTTGTGATTTGTCTCCATCTATTTGGTTTTTCACTCACCTCTTAGAGATTTTCAGTTTGCTGCACCAGATTCAATTTAGCCTTAAAATTATCTCTAATCCCTAACCCTAACAACTAGTTAGATCTCCTTCCTTTATGCATGACACGAGTGCTCTCCTCTACCCTCCCAGTCCACAAATCCTCCATTTGTTTGCTAGATGTTTGCTTTCGATTGAGAAGTCTCTTCTGGCCATTGTATTTGCTGCCCACCTCGAGAGCGAGTCATTACTCACTCTGATGAAGGTGTGCAAAACCGATCGATTTGAGCTGGTTGGGTCTCTACCTCCTCCTTCTACGGTTTTGATGGTGTTTAATTTCTTGCTTTGTTGGCATCGGAAGTTTTCTCTTGTTGTTCCTCAAGTGGTGGATATGGTTGCTGGTATTGGCTGCTTATTTCATTTGTTGAGTATCTTAGAGGTAAATTTGTGTATTATTTGTGCATTTTGTTGTTGTGAAAGTAGGGATTAAATTTGTTCTTCATTTGAGACTTATTTGCAATTGTGGTATGAATGTATGGCCCTTGTGTTTTGTTGGTACTTACCACCATGACCTGAACGACAAATTTGTGAGGTACATAGTGGTTGTGGCGAAGACAACTTCCGTCAACTGACGGAACCTAATTGAGTCATCATGTGCTTTGCTTGGGCTTCTTTGTCCAATTGGCCTACTAGCAGCTTTTCTTTAAGTTTATCTCATTTAACATTTTCATGTTCGACAAAAAAATAAATAAATAAAATAAAAATAAAAATAAAACTCTTGTTTTGATGCATTACCTATTTTTTTCTTTCTAAATTGTAGCGATTCAAAAACTTTCTGCGAGAGTTTATACTTATAAACAGGAAGGTGAGAGTCGAACAACACTCACCCAAGTTTTTGTTATAATGATTAATGAAGACTTATCCATACCATAATTTTGCAGAATAGAGAGAAAAAAAAAAGAAGGTATTTAGAGCTTGATCAAATCTGTTGAACTAGTTTTTTAATCCCGCAAATCAAACCTACTGAACAATGTGACAACAATATATATCATGTGTCAAAAAGCACCACAAAAGATATATGGTAATTAGGTAAGATGTCATTTGACTGATCAAACCAGGAAATTAGTTGCAAACTTGACCAATAATCTTGTTCCAGTTTTATGTAGCACCAATAAACTTGACCAATAAGGCAATAACGTTCTGTATTTTGTTCAAAGTTTCCGACCGAACAAATGATGTGCAATATAAACGAGAATGGCTTATGTTTGTACCATACTTGACCAATCCCGAAACTACTAAGCACCGGTCAACATTATACCGTCAAGGACCCACAAGAGTC
>JAOTRO020110826.1:0-13664 GCA_028566515.2 Pyracantha coccinea | reverse complement strand
TACACAGCAGAGATGAGCAGAACAGGGACGATGCTGTCCGAAGCTTCCGACTCTGCAACTGAACTCACAGTCAGTCTCTCTCTATCTCTCTCACCTCATCGATCCCTGAATTCTCTGTTTCTTCTCGCGATTTTGGTTCCTGCTTTCTTTCTTTTTTCCTGTTAAAAACAAAATTTCGGTGCTTTTTTTTAATTTTTTTTTATCAGAATTGTAATTGTTGTGATCAACCAGGGATGAGAATTTATCTTCGGGTATCCAGTTTGCATTTTTTATATCAAAGCAATGAAATTTCAGAACTTTGTGTGACTCGAAGTCGTAGCTTCTTGTACGGTAGTTGTACATTTTCTCTGCAGCCAAACAGAAAATAGAATCTGATTGTGTTTGATATTGAATGCACGAAATTGTGTGTGCCCTGTGATTTATATGGGCAGAAATTCCATGGAGAAGATCCGAGTGATGGTGTCGGAAGCTTGGAGCAGAAGATGCACCAGCTCAAGTTGCAAATTCAAGCAGAGAGAATGATATCAGTAAAAGTAAGTTTTTTCACGTACATTTCAATGCCTTGTTTATTAATCCGTAATCGGAATTGTTTAAGAATTGAGTTTAGGAGGAATTGAATTGAGGAGAATCAGAATCCGAGTTCCCATAAAAGCTGTTTGCTGGATTATCTGGAAATGTATAACCGTAATGATTTCACTTTCAGTAAAAGTAAGTTTTGGCATACATTTGTTATACATTTCAGGAAAAAGTTGAGAAGAACAGGGAGAAGGTAGAAGGTTATGTTTCGAAAATTATATCGGAGACATCAAGAGCGAATTTGAATGCTTCGTCATCAGAGCAAAATGGGAGCTTTAAATTGTTTTCTTCAAGAATTGAACAACCTCTCTGCAAAATCAGTGGATTTGCGCAGGGATATGGTGAGAAACACTGGATTGAGAATCAAGAGGTGTTATTCTCATCAAGTACCAAGCTCCCATTTGTTGACAAGATACCGCCTTATACAACTTGGATATTCTTGGACAGGTTTAATTACCCGTTTGCTTAAATGCTTTATGGGGTTTAGAATTTGGACTTGTGACATAATGCAAATTGTAGATTTTTGTATATGTTTTTGTCGCTGCTTTCTTATGTTGTTAATGTGAAAATTGTTGCTGTTGTGTTTTTCCCATCTCAAACTTTTCTTTCACAGCACAGAAATCAAAGAATGGCTGAAGACCAATCAGTAGTTGGGAGGAGGCGTATTTACTACGATGAAGATGGCAGTGAAGCTCTTGTCTACAGTGGCAGTGATGATGAGGCAGAAGAACCCGAAAAAGTAAAACATGAATTTTCTGCGGGCGAAGATCGAATTCTGTTGTAAGTTCAAATGAGATGTTAGATTTTTAGAGAATCACATCGACTATGGCTGCTTGTGAACTTGCGTAGTCCAATTTTTTTTGTAGGAATAAATGAAGGTTTTTAATTTTTAGTATTGAATTTGTAGGATGGCCTTTCAGGAGCATGGCCTAGGCGAGGAAGTAGTGGAAGTTGTGAGGGAGTTTATTGGAGTCCCCATTTTGGAAATCCTGGTAGCTGGCATTAACGTGTGTTCACATTGTTGTTTGGGAGGATTTTGGTGCCTAAATTTTGTTGAATTCTACACTTGCAGGACCGTTATAACACAATCAAGGAAAGGAACCACGAGAAACGTAAACCCGATGGGTGCATTTCTCTTGATAAGAGTCTTAGTGCTGCCTTAGATTCTTTCGATAACCTTTTCTGTCGCCGTTGCTTGGTATGCGGGTGTCATCTTGCTTGAATTGTTAAATGAAATTACTGGTTTTTCATTTTCTGATATAACTCTCAACTGATTCTATTTAACAGGTGTTTGATTGTCGTTTGCATGGATGTTCTCAACCTTTAATCTATCCTGTAAGCAGCAGTGTTGCTTATATGTGCCAGCTTGCTTGAACTCCATTAATTTATGCCTATTGTGGTGTTCTTTCTTTTTCAGAGTGAAAAGTCGCAGTGGTCCGGTCATGACGAGAACCAGGAACCTTGCAGTGATCAATGTTACCTCAGGGTATGGAATTTCCTTTCTTTATTCATGTTCTGTCACTACTTGAGTCTATTTAGTTAAATTAGTTTCTTTCATTCTCCTTGAATTTAATAGTAGGACACTGTTAATCTGATAGGTTTTCTTATCATGAACTTGTACAAGTTAAACTTTTTCACCCTCTAGGGTTTTGGTGGTGAATTAAGTCAAATGCCGAAATCTCACTAGTTCGAGGCCTGACTACGCTTTTGTTTTTCTTCTTTTGGTCAAATCTGAGGCTCACTGAACTTTTCTTTTTTCTTGTCTCCTGATGGACTATAGGGCTATTTATCATGACAGTTATGTTTTGTACACTCCATATTTACTTTGGCTTTTGCCACCAGTCATAGGATTTTTAATTATGACCTCCAGGTTCTTCTTGCAGTTGAGTGTAGTAACATCAGAGAGAGAAAGTGCTCCAGGATCAATCATTAGTGCCGAGCGACCAAGTTCTCATGGCTATACAGACCTCACACACAACGAAAGAAGCATTCCTGGAGATGCTGTGCCTGCAACTTCAGAAACCATTCAGTGTTCTCATATCCTGAAGATGCACAATGAAAATACAGGGAAGCGCAAGGTCATGAAGCATACAGATAAAGTGGCAAAGGACCTAACTATAGTACCTGATGATTTCAGCGGTTCTTCTAAGAAACAAAAGAGATTAGATGCTTTGGATTTGGTAACTGCAACTAGTGAACCTATCCCGGTTCGGGTTCACATTTCCAGAGGTGAACCAAGAGATGTAACCGAAGTGCCTGAACTGAGGCAAACATCCAATTCTACACGTGGGCAAGTTGAGGGAATGTGTAGCAACTCTGAGTGGAAACCAGTGGAGAAAGATTTATACATGAAGGGACTACAGATATTTGGGAGAAACAGGTACTTATTTTTTTAATTCGAAATGCCTTACATGGATCTTCATTACACCATTCCGTATCTTTGTAATTAATTGGTAACTTGCGTTCTGCAGTTGCCTCATAGCGAGGAACTTACTCTCTGGATTGAGGACGTGTATGGAGGTGTCTAGTTACATGCATAATTCTGGATCGTCAATGCCTAACAGATCTGTGGTTGGACCATCCTCATTTATGGAAGACAATGTGAAAGCTGATTTGGATCAGACAGTAGCATCATAGAACTTATGCTCCCTTTTTCTTTTTTTATTTATCTCTCTTCTCTCTCTCTCTCTCTCTCTCTCTCTCTCTCTCTCTCTCTCTGTGGTTAAAAAGGTTAATTTTATTGTACTCGTGCTAGGAACAAGAGATGTCGTCAAAGCCACGGTTACTTCGTAGAAGGGGAAAAGCACGGAGGCTGAAGTATTCTTGGAAGTCTGCTGGGCACCCAACAATGTGGAAAAGAATTGCTGATGGCAAAAATGATTCACTTAAACTGTATACGCCATGTGGATGCCAGTCTATGTGTGGAAAGGAATGTTCTTGTATGAGTAATGGAACCTGCTGTGAAAAATACTGTGGGTATGTCTGACTTATCCTAAAAGTAGTCAACTGAATGAAATGCACAGAACCAGTGATTAACTCTTTCAATTTTAGGTGCTCAAAGAGTTGCAAAAATAGGTTCAGGGGATGTCACTGTGCAAAGAGTCAGTGTAGAAGTCGGCAGTGCCCATGCTTTGCTGCTGGGCGCGAATGTGACCCAGATGTCTGTCGTCATTGTTGGGTTAGGTAATGAGCTCCATGATGGACCAGCTGATCGAGCTGTTTGAATCATGCATAGAGTGTTCATTATAGAGAGTTTGTTATTTCTTTAGTGGTGATTTTTTAATTCAAATATAAAAACTTTTTGCAGTTGTGGGGATGGTTCACTAGGCGAGCCACCGAAACAGGGAGATAGTCAGTGTGGGAACATGAGGCTTCTTCTAAGACAACAACAGAGGGTGAGCCATTCCTAGTATTTAGTTAATAAATCTCTTCTGTGGTCTGCATAATTTACTTTATGATTTATGATTGCAATCATTGCATACACTTTCTTTTTTTTCTTCAGATTCTCCTGGGCAAGTCTGATGTTGCTGGTTGGGGAGCCTTCTTAAAGGTGGGAAGATTTCGATGTTTTTGTATGTGGCATCCTATAACTTGGAGTTGATTTTTCTTTTTACACCATATTAAACCATGTGATTTCAGAACCCCGTAAACAAGAATGATTATCTTGGAGAGTATACAGGTGAAATCATCTCGCATCAGGAAGCAGACAAGCGGGGGAAGATTTATGATCGTGTAAACTCATCATTCCTTTTTGACTTGAATGAACAGGCAAGGGAAAATTAATGATTGGCCGCTTTTACATTTGCATTTTAATTTTCTTCACAAATATGTGATACCTATAGGATATAGCTTTACACTGGCATTACACTTGTTTACTGCAGTATGTCCTAGATGCTTACCGAAAGGGGGACAAGCTGAAATTTGCAAACCACTCATCAAATCCTAACTGCCATGCAAAGGTGATTAAGTAGTCTGTAATTCTCTTGTTTGATAGTTATAATGGTGTACTAATACATGTTTGCGTATAGGTAATGCTGGTCGCGGGTGATCATCGAGTTGGCATATTTGCCAAGGAGCATATTGATGCCGGTGAGGAGCTCTTCTACGATTATTGTTATCTTTCAGAGGCAGCGCCTGTATGGGCTCAAAAACCGGAGGGTTCTAAGAGGGACGATTCATCTGTCTCCAGAGGCAGAGCAAAAAAGCACCAAGCCCTTTGAATGGATAGTTAGCATGGATGGAGATGTACATAAGTATCAAGTGTCGCGCATAGCTCAACTCTGGAGGGTTTTATCCATGACAACATCCGGGACAAGAATTGTCCTTCTAGGTCAATAAGGCTGTATTGGAAATAAGGTTTTTATTTTTATGAATTTATAGACAATAAGTTTGAATTCTTCTAGCAGTTCGGTATTGTAGTATGTGTTCGAGAATGTTATCGCAGAGAGGCGTGTTGTGGTGGTAATAACGGGAAATTCTATGTAAAACATTTCTCGAGATGAAAAAAGGGTTGAATTGATTTATTTTCTCTTATGATAAGATTCTGAACTTATTGAATGAATTTGATAAACAGACAGCGGTTTGCAGTGTGAGTTACTGCAGCAAATGAAAATACAGCAATTCATTCCACATATCAGGAATGCCAGGAAGACACCAATGGCTGCAATCCTGAACCCCAGAAGGGTGAGGATTGCCATAGACAGATGGATGACCATCTATTCTATATTCTGACAAGCCAGTTATGTTCAACAAAGTCACACGAGTCTTCATCTGCTTAACGACCTGCTCTGCAATTATGTTTCTCTCGTCTGCGATATGCAAAAGTTCGAGGAGGGGTTCAGTAGCTTCTGTACAGCTCCCGCCTGTATTCCATTGACCTCCACTGTTCAATGAAGAATTGCAAATTAAACACTCTGCTATGCAACTAGTTATATGAAGTTTATATGCGCAGGCAGCATGATCGAAGACAGGAGGAAATGCAAGTTAACCTGAAATGCGTGGGTGATAAACTTCGAAAGAAGACTCGGGTTTTACGTGGATTGATGTTTTTATCAACCCATGACCCCCAGGTCATCATAGCTTTTCTGAGAGCTGTGGAAACATCAAGGTATGGATGGATTTTGCCACCTTCCTGGTAGAAATTCATCCTGCAAGCTCCAAATTAAGGTCAGGATATTGCGGTTGAAGAAATTCAAGTTAAGTAATTATAGCATGTATCACTTGCACAAATTCTGTGACTAGACTGACCCAGCATTAGTTTTGTGGTCATTCCACCAATGTCCGGTGTCAAATACCAAAATATCAGCTCCTCTCCACCTTGATGAAGCACGATCAATTGCATCGATTTGCAAGGTCTGCACCTGCTTCTGCCCTACTCTCGCCATGCCTTTGTCAACCAAGAAAGGGGACGTATAAAATTCGACTGTACACTTGTAATCCTGTGACAAATTGAACAGCTACTTCAGAAAATGAAATACAAATACGCATGTTAAGGAGTAAATAATGTTGAAGAAGAATAATACCACAAAGGTGAAAGTATATGCCCCCTTTCCTCTAGTGACTCTCAGCCCTCTTATAGCTCCCATTAGCATGCAAACCATGGATTGGCATTGATTCCTATTGAGTGAATCCCCCACGAAAACGAGCCTTTTCCCTCTCATCAGTTCCAGCATTTTCCTTGCATTGAACCTTGGAATGTCACAATCTTCTGGTTGCCACCTCCACTTCATGAAATCTGTGTCTAATCTCCCATTACCTTCACAATTAAAACCTTTTTCGATGAAAGGACAAGAATGATATGTGTACAAAGGATAGCTGTTGTTATCTTTGACCCACCTCCCTTTTGTACTATAATCACATGATCCCCCTAATTTTGTTATGCCCATGTCTTCTTCAACCAGCAGCCCGCTGCTACTGGAAATTTGAGAATTTTGATCAAGTGAAGTTGTTCTGGTCTTCTTCTTCTTCTTCGTTTTCTTCTTTCCAACCATCCTTTTCCTACTTTTGTCTGCTTCAATCCTGTCTTCAGTCTCGTTCATCAACTGCACATTTTGTTGCTCTTCAGTCTTTGTCATCAATGGCATTGGCGTGGCTTCCTCTTCAATCTTCTTGTCACTCAATGCAGCATTTTTCTCTTCAACCTCATTCAACAATGGCGCATTTTTCTCTTCAGTCTCTCTCATCGCAGGCCATTGTTTCTCTTCAATCTTGTTCTCATTCAATGCAGCATTTTGCTTTTCAATCTCGTTCAACGATAGCGTATTTTGCTCTTCAGTCTCGTTCTTCAGTTGCACATTATTCTCTTCAGTCTCGTTCAACAATGGCGCATTTTTCCCTTCAGTCTTGTTCATCAATGTCGTGTCCTGCACTTCAAAATTGTTTACGCTTAACGAAGCATTTTTCTCTTCAACCTCGTTCAACAAAGTCGCATTTTTCTCTTCAACCTCTTTCATCACAGGCCATTGTTGCTCTTCAATCTTTTTTTCGTTCAATTCAGCATTTTGGTCTTCAGTCTTGTTTAACAATGGCATATTTTGCTCTTCAGTCCCGTTCAGCAATGGCGCATTATTTCCTTCAGTCTTGTCCAACAATGGCGCATTTTTATCTTCAGTCTCTTTCATTAATGGCCATTGTTGTTCTTCAACCTTGTTTTCGCCCAACGTAGCATTTTTCTCTTCAACCTCGTTCAACAATTGCCCATTTTTCTCTTCAGTCTCATTCGTCAGTTGCCATTGTTGCTGTTCAATCTGTTTTTCACTCAATGCAGCATTTTGCTCTTCAGTCTCATTCGTCAATGGAACATTTTTCCCTTGAACCCCATTCGTCAATGGGGCATTTTTCTCTTCGGACTTGTTCCATGGTGTAATATTTTGCTCCACAGCCACAGCTGCTGCACTTTGTTCCTCTGTTTTGAGCTCGTTGCCATCTAATTCACCACCGCCTCTGTCTTGTTCATCATCATCTGTCTCATTCTCCTTCCTCTGCAGCCCACTAACAAGTGAATTAGTCCCAGAAAAGCTAGAAGCATTTTCAGGTGCACTCAAAGGGTTAGCCGCCAACTTCAAGGTTGAATCTTTCGGAGGAAGACTATCATCTGATGTAACTGCAGAAATATTTCTATTTGAATTACCAGTAGTCAAATTAGTCTCAGCAGATGATGGAACAGGTGGAACAACAGCAGCTATGAAACTCGAAACAGGTGAGGATGTAGTGTTGAACCGGAGACATCTGCTGGTTTCTTGAACCGGCACTGAATTGGGAGGAGCGGTTTTGTTAACCCAAATGATAACGAAAGAGAGAAAGATGATAGAGAAAGGGATGCTAAAATAGAACACCAATGATCTAGTTATTCTAGTGGCTGATGATTTGGAGGAGAAACTCAGTTGCCTCTTCATGACTACTACTTCTCGGTTTTGTAGTTCTGCTCGCCTAATCCCTCGTTTCCCTTGCTGTCGTCGTTAAAAAAAAAAAAAAAACAAATACTCTTCTTGAAGAAGAACACAATTCATCAGAAAAAGTAGCAGGACATGTGCAGCATACTTGCAGAAAGCAGTCTTTGGATATTCATGTATTTTGGACCATTTGTTCCATGCAATTGCTGGTTGAATTCTAACCACTTATGAATCTTCTACAAACAACTTGGAGAATGTTGAGGTGTTTGTATTCCCCGAAAATGAAAATAAAAAAGACAAAAATATACCAAAAAACAACAAGAGCAAGCTGTATGAAATATATATGCAGTAGAACATTAAGGTTGTGGTCCAAACTTCTCGGGTCTAGTGGGCGAATAGAGCACAATCCCGAATTTGTAACTTAGCTACCCTTTTGTTTTTTGTTTTGATTTCTTTCGATAATGTTTTCATTGCTAATTAATCTCAAGCTCTAAGGAAAGGGCTCATTGATCGTGCTCTTAACGAGGGTTATACGTACTCAAATCAGAGTCTAAGGAGAATCAAAGCTTCTTATCGATTCCTTCTTTTTTTTTACACTAGTTCTTTACTTCTTTCCAAAGCATTCAATTCCATCATGTGCTTTCATAACGCAAATTTCTTGACGGATGTTTGCGAAATTGGTTACTACTGATTGTTCTTCTCAAACTTGGAGACGTTTGCTTCCATTGTCAAGCTTTCAGGCTTTAACTTTGATCAGTTCGTTTGATAATCGTTTTAATTTTTAGTTTTTAAAGTGTGCTCTTTTTACTTTTCTCATAAAAACACGTACAATCAAGAAATTTTCACTCGCATTTCTAGGTGGCCAAAATATACTCGGTGTATTTTGGTCATGAGTCACTGAGCAAGTGCAGATACAACAATTCATTCCAGGCATCAGGCAGGCCAGGAAGACACCAATGGCTGCAATCTTTGATGGCTGATGGATGAGCATCTATTCTATATTCTGACAGGCTTGTTATGTTCAACAATGTCACACGAGTTTTCATCTGCTTTACGACCTCCTCTAGGACTACATCTTTCTTGTTTGCCATTCCTGAAGGTTTGGGGAGGGGTTCAGTAGCTCCTATACAACTCCGGCCCGATTTCCACTCACCTCCACTGTTCAATGAAGAATTACATTAGAGAACTACGTACTCAGAAAATCATCACAACGTGCACAAGTTGATTGACGTCGCCACACAAATATAAATCAAGGAACGGGATAGATAGTGTACTTGTATTGACCATAAGAACGTACACATAATATTCCAGGAGGCAAACTAATTACCTGAAATGCGTTGGTGATGAAGTTCGAAAGAAAACTTGGGTTTTGCGTGGATTGATACTTTTATCAACCCATGCGGCCCAGGTCATCAAACCTTTTCTGAGAGCTGTGTGAACATCAAGATATGGATGAATTTTTCCCCCTTCCTGGTAAAAATTCTTCCTGCATATGCATTCATTTGTTAGCTCCAAATTATGTATTTTTCTGTGATCGAACATCAACAAGCATGGTATACGTAGCTACTACTACTCATTATCTAACTCACCCAGAGTTAGTTTTGAAATCGGTCCACCAATGTTCAGTGTCGAATACCAAAATATCAGCTCCTCTCCATCTAGATGAACCCTGATCAATGGTATCAATTCGCAAGGACGTTTGCACCTGCTTCTGTCCTACTCTTTTTGTGCCTTGCTCAACCAAGAAAACGGATGGAGAAAACTCGACTGTAAACTTGTAATCCTGTGCGAAATTTACAGCATCAGAAATTTAATTCATATGGAAAACAACTTGAAAGAGATAATTGGGGCATGAGACTCTGAATTTGGCCTGAACTAGGTTTCTAGTCCAAAGACCAAAGATCCAATTTGGCCAAATTCAGGGACTAGCTAGTGCTCCAATTTTCTCTAACCTGAAACGAAATGATCGACAATGTAGAGAGAAAAAATTACCACAAAGTAAAAACTATAAGTCCCCTTGGCATGGGAGATTCTGGGCCTATTGGGATCTCTTATATCTCCCATGAGCATGCACACCATGGATTCAAATTGATTTCTATTGATTGAATCCCCCACATAAAGTAGCTGTTTACCTCTCATCAGTTCCAGCATTTTTGTTGCATCGAACCTATATATAGATACATCGCACATCAAAATTAAACATAGTAAGTTGAGATTAATCATTGATGTAGGAACACATTAGCAAGATGAAATCTGGCATGAATATTGATTATGCAGTGAATTGTGTATTTTGAGTCTGTCCTTCCAGTACTACGTCAACCATTGCCGAATTGCAATCTAACTATGTACATTAATGGAAAACAAATTTGATACCAAGTTTTGAAGAAGGAAATAATTAATTAGCTTGGCCTATGTAATTACCTTGGAATTTCACAATCTTGTGGTTGCCACCTCCACTTGGTGAAGTTTTTATCTAATCTCCCACTGCCTTGACAATCAAAACCTTCATATATGAAAGGACAGGATCGACGTGTGTACAACGGATAGCTTTCATCATAGACCCACCTCCCTCTTGTACTAAAATCACATCCTTCTAATTTTGTTGTTCTCTTCTGGTTTTCTTCAATGTCTTGCATCCCGCCGCTACTTGAAATTTCAGTAGTACTTCTCTTTTGATCAAATGATGTTGCTATGCTCTTCTTCTTCTTCCTCTTTCCCGCCATCCTCTTTTTTATCGGTTTTTCAACCAATGCAGCGTTTTTCTCGTCAGTAGTCTTGTTCATCAATGTTGGAGGGTTTTGCTCTTGTTCAGCCTTATTCATCAATATTGGAGCATTTTGGGCTTCACTCTCCCTCTCAATCTTGTTCATCAATGCAGCAGTTTGCTCTTGATCAGTCCTGTTCACCGATATTAGCGCACTTTGCTCTTGATCGGTCTTGTTCATTAATGACGTCGGTTCATTTTGCTCTTTTGTCATGTTCACCAACGGAGCATTTTGGTTCTCAATCTTGTCAAATAAGGTTGCAGCTGGTGCACTTTGAGCCGGTACTACCGTGACGTTAGTAAAAATGTCTGACTCGCTGGCGCCTCCGTCTTCATTTTTGACATGTGAATCATTTTGTGCGCCCACTGCTTGGGATACCCTCAAATGAAGATATAACAGTTCATTCCATACATCAGGAATGCCAGGAAGGCACCAATGGCTGCAATCTCTGATGTCGGATGGATGAGCATCCATTCGATACTCCGACAAGCTCGTTGTGTTCAACAAAGTGACTCGAGTCTTCATCTGCTTTAGGACCTCCTCTAAAATTACATCTTTCTCGTTTACAATTCCTGAAGGTTGGAGGAGGGGCTCACTAACTCCTACACAACTCTGCCGTAAATTCCATTTTCCTCCGCTGTGATCAATCAACAATTTTACAAATTAACCACTCATTGGTAAATTGTCATGTAAGAACACCTATACACGTACTACTTCGATCAACATTAAATAATTAGATAACCTGAAGTGCGTTGGCGATGAAGTTCGAAAGAAAACTTGAGTTTTGCGTGGATTGATGTAATTATCAACCCATGATGCCCACGTCATCAAACCTTTTCTGAGGGCTGTGAGAACATCAAGATATGGATGAATCTTGTCACCTTCCTGGAAGAAATTAACCCTGCAAATGCAATGCAAGCAGTCATAAGTACTGAAGCTCCAAATGTCTGGATAATCCCAATTTAATAAATTTAATTTAACTATCAGACACAATTAAAACGATGGAGTTAACATAGCTCAGTTGTTCTAAGGGGTGGGCACAAGTAAAATTCATTCATTTATTAAAGGAGCTTACCCAGCATTTGTTTTGAAATCGACCCACCAATGTTCGGTGTTGAATACCAAAATATCAGCTTCTCTCCATCGATGTGAACCGTGATCAATGGAATCAATTCGCAAGGACGTTTGCTCCTGCTTCTGGTCTACTCTTGTCATGGCTTTTTCAACCAAGAAAACGGACGGATAGAATTCAACTTTACACTTGTAATCCTGTGAAAAAAGAAACTACGTACATCAGAAATTTAAATACATACAACATTCTAAATATGTATTAACCTTAAATGAAATGGCAATGTAAATATAGCAATATAGCAAAGGGAAGAGAAGAATATACAAAGAAGGGAAAGTGAAATATTTTCCGCACGTTCATTTTCCCGTTCTTCACACACTTGTTTATTTTGTCCCTTGATTATCCTCTAATTTATTCAATCCCATGTGTCAGAAATAAACATGGGAGGAGTGCATGTGGAGAAAGTAGGTTTGCGGGAATCACTTCCCTGTGAAGAATTACCACAAAGACGACCCTATAGCCTCCTCTCTCTCTGATGAATCTGGGCTTCTTTGGATTTCTTTTATCTCCGACAAGCATGCACACCATAGATTGCCATTGATTCTTATTGATTGAATCACCGACAAACACTAGCCTCTTCCCTCTGATAAATTCAAGCATTTTTCTTGCGTCGAACCTATATATGCATACATAATTAAAATCCCAATTAGCTAGCTAGCTTAATCAAATTGAAATAGTGATGAAGAACTAATTAGAAAGTTACCTTGGAATGTCACAATCTTGTGGTTGCCATCTCCACTTAGTGAAGTTTTTGTCTAATCTCCCATTACAACTAAAACCTTCTTCTATGAAAGGACATGAACGACTTGTGTACAACGGATAGCTCTCGTCTTTGACCCACCTCCCTCTTGTACTAAAATCACATCCTCCTAATTTAGCTATTTTCTTGTCTTCTTCGACCAACAGCGGTCTGCTACTTGAAATTTGAGTCATCTGATCAAATGAAGTTGCTCTGGCCTTCTTCTTTCTACGTTTAGCTTGAACTGTTTTTTCACTCAATGCAGCTGCATTTTGCTCTTCCGTCTTGTTCATGAAAATTGGAGCATTTTGCTCTTCAGTCTTGTTCATAAACGGTGCATTATTTTGCTCCTCGGTCGTGTTTGTCAACGGCGCAGTTTGCTCTTCATGAGTCCGGTTCAATGGAGCATTTTGCTCTACAGTTGTGTTCACCGATGGAACATTTTGGTCTTCATGAGTATTTGTCTCAGTCTTGTCAATTAAGATTGCAGCTGGTGGAATTTGTTGTGCCACTGCTGTGAAGTTACTAGCAATAATAATATCTAACTCACTGCCGCCGCTGTCTTCTTCTTCTTCTTCTTCTTTTTCTTCTTTGTCATCATGTAACTCATGTTGCAGTACTGCCACTGCTTGGGCTTCGTTCTCAAAATAGCTAGAAGAAGCATTTTCAGGTGTACTGGAAGGGGTGTCCGTCAACTTCAAGACTGATAAATCTTTCGAAGGATTATTTTCTGTAACGGAAACATTGTTTGTACCGATAAAATCATCTACGGTAATTAAATTAATCGGATGATCAGCAGCTGGAAGAGGTGGAACTGTGGCGGCTAAGGGTGATGGTGTGAAACCGAAAACGATGGAGGATGTGTTGAAATACTCGAGACAATTGATGGTTTGTTGGGCGGGCAATGGAATGTTGGAAGGAGAGGATTTGTTGACCCAAATGAGAACGAAAGAGAGAAAGATGATAGAGGAAGAGATGCTAAAATAAAACACTAAGGATGTAGTTGGTAATGTAATGGAAAAAATACTCAGCTGCGGCCTCTTCATAACTAAACGTACGTACTC